>APFE031123262.1:76958-106727 GCA_000404065.3 Pinus taeda
CTATTTAAACAGGCTAAGCTGGATTGGATCTTCAACTTGTCCTGACGATGAACCACACTGGTTGGTTCGAAACGCGTCGACAAAAGATTACTTATGTGATTTCGCCGAAGATTCTTCACTAAACAATCCTTTATCTTCTTTGAATTCATAATGCAGAAAAGGTTACAATTATTATTGAAAAACCACTAAATTGCTTGTCAAAAGCATACCTTCCAAGTGCTCCACACACCCCCCTGCTTACCCTGTTTCATGGCCTCATGAGAACATTATAGTTGACATGCAAGGCGGTGAGAGAACAGGCCGGAGAGGGGATCTCGTGAGGAGGCCGACAACCGTGATGAGCAACTAGATTATCAAAGAACTGATTTATTTGATCCGCAGGCATTTCATACAAGGCCTGATATCGGGGTGCAGGATGCCAAATAATTGGACTACGAAATCGATACCCCAACCAGGATGGCCATGCTTGCAGAATACGTTCCCCATAAAGGTTCAATTGGCTGGCAACCAGCTCAAAATTCTCGTATTTGAATGGCTCCCTAAGCTGGATGTTTGGGCTAGAGGTCCGGTATCGGAATTTTGTAGCATCGATGGCAAGGTCTTTAATAGTCAGGAAATATTCCAGACTATGTCGGATCAAGTCTTCGTGCATGGGTCCTAATATCTCGATGACACCCAGGATCCTCATAAGGCTCCTATGCTCTCTCCACAGCGTCACTGGGTCTCTAGGTTCGGCTCGTACCCATAAGTCTAGGCTATTCTCCTGTCTCTGAAAGGTGTTATAAGCTCTGAGCCATTTCAGTTGATTAACCCCAAATGAGATAAAGGCTTGGAATTGTATATCGCCAACAAAAGGGCCAGGATTTAAATCAGTTTCCTGGTCTAGCACGAGGTTGTGCAAGTAAAACTCGCACAATAACCTTTGAACCTTAATTCCATAATGCTTGCAACAATCTATAAAATCATTAATAGTGTTGATGTGGATAGGTGCACCTGCCCTAACGGCTTTTATTTTCAATCGCAAATATCGTTCAAGCAAAAATAAAGAATAATTTTTAGCAGGGGCCCTACAGGTCAAAACGTCATTATACAAGGAACACGCAGTGTCCATCTGCTTAACAACACTATCTAATCGACGAGTTACCTTAGTAACCTTTTCTTTTTCCTTTTGCCATCCTTCGAAGGCCTGGCTCTCGGACTGACTAATATCCCGAAGTTGCTGTTGTAGCTCTTCGTATTTCTCCTGGGGGACTGTTTGTTCTCTCAGTTGCTCAGCTTCTTGTTGAGCTTGCTTCATCATTTTTTGCAAGGTCCTTGTTTTTGGATCCTTTTTCTATAAAGTTGTAGAGGCTGGGAATTTGACCTAGACCTTTCTATTACGTTGCTTAGAGTTTAGGACCCGAATTACCCCTGAGGGTGGTGCTTCTGTTTGGGTCTCCTTGCTTTCTTTTTCTTTCTTAACGCGAATAAAGGGTTGTTGTGGTCCCCCTGCCATCGGAGCCTCCTGTTGTTCCTCTTCCTCAATTGGAATGTCCATCCATTCTTCAGGGTCAGATGGAACAGCAGTCTGTCCCTCCACGATATTTGGAACAGCAGTCTGTTCTTCAATGTCACTTGGAACAACAATCTGTTCCTCAATGTCATTTGGAACAACAGTCTGTTCTTCGGCAGTAGGTCTCCTAATGGGGTTTCGACCAATAAAACGCGTATAGGTCTGTCGCCTTCTTTTCGTCTGGGATTTTACTGCAGTGGCCCTCTTCCTTTTCCTTGCAGTCCTTTGTATCCTCAAGTTGGCTTTCAAAATTCGAATTTGCTGTCGGAGCCTGGCTATAGTGCCCAGCAACCTCTACTATTTCTTCCTTAATTTCATAATTTCCATTGCCTCGGCAGAGGGTTTATGAATGGCCCTTAAGTCTGCTCCTTCTCCGTCTGGGATTTCTTCAGCGGTCTTGGGGACAGATTGTTCCTGATTGGTGTCTCCCATTTCATCATCATAAACGGGTAGGTTTTCTTCTCCTTCCTTTTCTGCATGTGCTTTCTCGGGTATATCTTCCTCTGCGGGTCTATCAGGGATGCCTGCTATGCTGGAGGGCTGGCCATATTCCCCCATATTAGCCAGGACTGCTACCAATTCCTCCTCACCCACAGGGTCCTGCAACGGGCTACCCGTTGGCTGTACTACTTCTTCTTCTTGATTGACCTGCTCGGTGGTTGTTTCTGTCTCAGAGTGCTCGTCTCCTTCCTCAATTCCTCCTCCAGGTTGGTGAGCCTCGACCCCTGATTGCTTAGCATTTTCTTCGGAGGGTCCTCCTTCTGGTTCTAGAGGTTCGTCCGCAATCTCAATTGGCTGGGTAGTGGTTCCCTGAATTTTTTCCAGCCTTCCTCGTATCCGGGCCAACCGGGCTGATTTCCTTGGTCTCTCAGGTTGTTCGGGTGTACCAGCAAGTTCTTTGGGTTCCTCTGGTTGTTCTGGCGTGCTGGAGGATTGTTTTCATTTTGGAGAAGCATGTCTTTCTGCTGCCAATTCCTTGTGTTTCTCTGATCATTTCGGCGTGCTGGAGGAATGTTTAGGTTTTGGGGGTGGTGTGGCCAATTCCCCCTTGACTATTGCGATAAGTTCCTCCCAGGTGCTTTGTTGTTGAGCGAGACTATGGCTCACTATCAATCGAATCAGTCGATGGTGGCTAACGACTGCGTATATGTGCTGTTCCTTTTTTAGGCTTCAGGCCGAATCATGTAATAATGAATTTAAAAGTGCGGGGAGATTTACAGAACATTTTCCTTTCAGAACAGCTAAAAGTTTCAGGTGACGAGGTCTTACCACGTCTTTCCTCCCTTCGCAGGTGATGTAGCTTTGCACTATCTTTGCTAGCTCGGTCCAGGGTTCCCCTAGCGTTTCCGGCAGAACTCCCTTCCCTTTGACTATCAAGCTTTGGCCTTCATCTTGTAAAATCTCCATAACCTTTTGTAATCTTTCCTTCTTCAGCGTCCATACGGGTCCGACAGTTGGTAGTCCCAAGACTTCTGCGATGATATCATTCGTGACCGCTATCCTCTTTCCTCCTATTATGGAGTAGTTCTCCTGCAAATTTTGTAGGAATTCCAACGCCACTGCTTCATTTGATTCTTGTAGGCGGCTGAAATAATTCAGCCACCCTGCGTTTTCCAGGATCTCGCGGGTAGCAGCAGAGACTGTCAACTCCTGAGGTTCGCTTCGGACCGTCTTTCCCCCCATGATTCCGCTCAGAATTCTTAATGGAACAGCAACTGCCTGTGCTGTTTGAGACGCAAAAAGGATGATCGTCGCCAAATTTTGGAAAAAAAAAAAAAAACACAGAGCATGCAACAAAAAAGGATCGTGGACAGAAATTTCCGTAAAATGGAATTATCATACCGTTAAACCATGCCATACCTTCGTACATTATCTCGCCTGAATGGTGTGCATCCATGTAATCCATGGAGTAATGAGGTTACCTCCCCCCCGCGATCTGATAGGTTGTCCCCAGCCATCAAAGAGAGGAGCAGCAGCCAGTCGGAAGTCAAGTCATAAAGAAACAGCATATGAAATTATGCCATGTTTTAGAAAAACAACGAAATGCCGAAATCGAGGAAAAAAGGTAGATCGCGTTTTACATAAGAGCCTGCGTGATATAATGAGAGGCTGGGGGATGGGACGTCTGTCAAGCGTACGAAATCTCCAGTGGTCATTGTCAGTTCCGTTGCCATGATTGGTGGTAATGAACATTCATGCGATATATACATCGGGGCATGAAATATGATCTATTCAAAGGATATAAGAGACGAAAAAGTATTGATATCATACCTGTTGGTGTAACCATTACGACTTCGATGCCATTAACAGAGCTCTGCTGCCAACAGGTGTTCATAACCTTGGAAGAGTTGTTTTTTTTCCGCCTCTTGGAACCATGATCCTTTGTGTGTATTCTGAAGAGTGCTTTGTCAAAATGCAGGCCATTATGCTGGCTTGGTAACCAGATAGCCATAATGCCATTCACAAGGTAGGCACGAAACGTGGACGGGCCGACTCGTGATGAGACCCCCTGTTCCAAGGTTTGTTTATTTAATATACCTTCGGACCATATCCCTGGTGTGGTGGCCGTAATGGGAATGCCACTTCGCTTCCATCCTTATGATCATGGTAGGCTAGCTCTCGATGAGACCCCTATCTTGCATTTGACAATTTTCATATTTTCTTTTTCTTTTTGCAGAGCACCTTTTTTTTTTGTTTATTTACACATAAGGGTGGTTTCGCACTCCTTAAGAGTGGGGAATGGTGGAAGAAGTCTTATCATCCCAACAAACAGATATAAATCCTTTTTTCTTACTCCTAAGTAATAATCAAAAGAGATTTTTAGGGAAATCGTCATGATAAAGATCGCCAACTGGGGTGTCGGTAATAAGACAATGACAGCGAAGATGAAAATTTAATGTCCCTCCTCTTGTCCTCTTATCAATACTAGGCTTTATAGTGATGGCGATTTATGATCTGCTGACTTCGGTATATCATGGTTTATGTTCATCGCATAAGTCCATAACTGTATCTAAAATACTGGGGAGAACGGAAAGCATCCTCAAATAAGAGAAAAAACATGCCGATGGTGTTCCTCAGAGAAGAATCCATGCAGATATATTCATAGGATGCTGTTTGTTTGAAAGGAACAACAGAAAATCGCGAATGTTGTTCCTTCTGAGAAAGGAACAGCAGAGGCACTCAAATGTTGTTCTTTTTGAAAAGGAACATCAGACACACTCAAGTGCTGTTCCTTTTCAAAAGGAACAACAAAAACACACAGGTGCTATTCCTTTTGAAAATGAACAGCAAAAACACACAAGAGCTGTTCCTTTTTAAAAAAGAACAGCAAAAAACACACAAGTGTTGTTTCTTTTGAAAAGGAACAACAAAATCACACAAGCGTTGTTCCTTTTGAAAAGGAACAACAAAATCACTCGAGTTTTGTTCCTTTAAAAATGAACAGCGAAAACACACCAGTGTTGTTCCTTTTTGAAAAGGAACAACAAAATCACACCAATGTTGTTCCTTTTTGAAAAGGAACAACAAAATCACACTAGTGTTGTTCCTTTTGAAAAGGAACAGCAAATCCACACCAGTGTTGTTCCTTTTGAAAAGCAACAACAAAATCAAACAAGTGTTGTTCCTTTTGAAAAGGTACAGCAAAATCACACAAGTGTTGTTCCTTTTGAAAAGGAACAGCAAAATCACACAAGTGTTCTTCCTTTTGAAAAGAAACAGCAAAATCACACAAGTGTTGTTCCTTTTGAAAAAGAATAGCAGAAACACACCAGTGCTGTTCCTTTTGAAAAGGAACAGCAGAAACACACAAGTGTTGTTCCTTTTGAAAAGGAACAGTAGAAACTCACAAGTGTTGTTCCTTTTGAAAAGGAACAACAAAAACTCACACGTGCTGTTCCTTTTGAAAAGGAATAGCAAAAACACACAAGTGCTGTTCCTTTTGAAAAGGAACAACAGAAACACTTAGAATGCAAAAAGAAAATCAAGAAAACATATATACAAGATGTTATGTACAAGTTATGAAAAAAATTAATTCCTTAAGTTATAGGTGAGGAAGATTTCGCTTCCTCTCCTAAAATTTCCATATTAGTGTCTTGTCGTAGCTGCTGACAGAAGGATTCCCGAGTGAGTGGCTTTCGATAGAGACGAACTCGGTGGCCATTTACTTTGAATGCATATCCAGAACCGTCAATTGTGATCAGAGTAAGGGTCCCGTGTCATGTACCGTTTGCTGGATTCGTTATTGGTCCTAAACCATCGAGTCTGAAAAGTTTCCCCGGAATCCTGAAACCAAGAGTCATATAATAGAAAACCCAGTCTTCCTTCGTGAAAGACTTTGTTTCTTGATAAGTTGCATCAATGCCATTTAGCTCGCTGTTGTTGAATCAATGCTTTATTTTGTAATGCAGAGAGCCTGATTTCGTCCAATTCATTAATCTGCTGTAATCGATTGATTTGTGCCTCACTCAGATCTAGGCCGACTTCCTGTGTAGCTCGTAGCATTTGGATTTCGAATTATATGGGGAAGATAGGTTGTTTTCCAAACACTAATTGATAAGGTGAATAGCCTGTGGTACTTCTCCATGTGGTTCTATAAGCCCACAGTGCCTCAGGTAATCGGGTGGCCCAATCACGCCTATGTGATGCAATAGTTTTTGTTAAAATTGATTCTATTACCTTATTACTACTTTCTACTTGCCCATTTGCCTGCGGGTGGTATGGGGTAGTAATTTTATGTTGGACATGATAATTATTAAGTGTTGCAGCTAATTTATTTCCAACAAATTGTCGTCCACCATCTGTAATTAGTTCTCTCGGAAGTCCATAACGTACAAACAAATGGAACAAGAATTGTATTACAGAATCTTCTGTAGCCTTAGGCAATGATTCGGCCTCGACCCATTTAGTAACATAGTCTGTCACCACCAAAATGTATGTCCTCTGATTTGATGATGGATTAATGGGCCCGACGAAATCAAGAGCCCATCGTTCAAATGGCTCAATGGCTAATTGTGGTCTCAGAGGCATTTCGTCGGCTTGGCCAGGTCGTCCTGTTCGCTGGCAGCTGTCACAGGCTTGGGCAAATTTTTTCGCATATTTGAAAATTATAAGCCAATAGTATCCTGTCTGCAATACTTTATGTGTTGTTCTCTTTTCAGCAAAGTGTCCCCCGCATGGTCCATCATGGCAGGCTTTTAAAATGTCAAAAATTTCATCTTCTCGAATACATCTCCTAATTTGCATATCTGCTCCTGTGTGGAACAAATAACCCCCAATCCACGAAAATCGAGTGCTCTTCTGAACAATCTTCTTACGTTCCTGAGGGGTTAAGTGTTTTGGTAACTTACCTACTGCAAGGTAATTGGCGACATCAGCATACCAGGGTGTTGGAACAGCAACAACAAACAGGTGTTCATCAGGAAATCGATCTTCCACTGCTGATGTTTCAATCGATTTTGGTATTCGTGAGAGAAAATCGGCTACAGGGTTCTCCTTGCCAGGTCGATCCTTGATTGTGATATCGAACTCCTGCAATAAGATCAACCATCTGGTTATTCTAGCATTTGTAACAGGTTTATTTGCCAAATATTTGATAGCAGAATGATCTGTATATAACATAACGGGATAGCCTATGATATAATGTCTAAACTTATTAACAGCATGTATCACAACCAGGAATTCTTTTTCAGTGAGAGTATAATTCAATTCGGCAGAGGATAAATTTTTGCTGATATAGTAGATAGCATATGGTTTTTTATCCTCTTCTTGCCCCAGGACTGCACCGATTGCTGTATCTGAGGCATCGGATGAGATTTGGAATGGTAAATTCCAGTTTGGTCCTCAAAGGACTGGGGCTGTTGATACAAGCTTCTTTAATTCCTTGAAAGCATGGTCGCATTTTTCTGTCCACAAGAAATCAACATTACCAGTTAGAGCATATAGAGGTGCAACAATATGTGAGTAATGTTCTATAAATCGTCTGTAATACCTAGAAAATCCAAGAAAACTACGTACCTCTGTTTGAGTAGTGGGGGTAGGGATAAGCAAAAGAATTTGGATTTTGGCTGGGTCTACCTGGATGCCAGCTGCTGAAACATAGTGCCCTAGAATGAGCCCTTTTGTCATCATCATATAACATTTTTCGTGGCTTAGACAAAGCCTGGTAGCGATACAACGTTGTAGGACTTTTTCTAGAGTATCTAAAGCTGGATCAAAATCATCTCCATATGGTGTAAAGTCATCCATGTACACCTCAAGTCCATCATTTATTAAATCTGCAAAGATGCTAAGGACAGCCCTTTGGAATGTAGCAGGAGCATTACATAGGCCGAAGGGTAGAACTCGATAGGAAAACGTTCCCCAAGGACAAGTAAAGGTAGTTTTATCCTGGTCTTCAGGGGCAATTTGGATTTGGTTGTATCCACTGAAGCCATCCAAGAAAGAAAAGAATTTCTTTCCTGCTAAAGTGTCCAATACTTGGTCAATGAATGGGAGAGGGAAGTGATCCTTCTGTGTGGCTTTATTTAACTCCCTATAAATCACGCAAATCCTCCATTTTCCATTTTTCTTGGGTACCACCACCAGGGGAGAGACCCATTTACTGTCGGAAATAGGATATATGAAATTAACATCTAAAAGTTTCTGAAGTTCAGCTTTTACAACCTCTTTTAGAAGGGGGTTGAGTCTTCTCTGCGGCTGACGAACAGGTCTTGCATCTTTTTATATATAGATGTGGTGGGTGCATAATTGAGGATCAATCCATTTCATATCAGGGTAATCCCACACAAATGCTACTTTATATTTTTGTAACAGATTAACGAGCTTTGTTTCTTGGTCCGGTGTAAGGTTGGCATTGATATTTAAAGTCTTACCTGGTTCAATTTCCACTACTTTACTGTTGGCAACGACAGTCACTGGTATTGTTTGGTCATGTGCATCTTTCAAAGGGTCTTCTTCTAGCTCACTATCAAACGCTGCTTCTATCATGAAACACTGTGTGTGAGATCTAGATTCAGTTTGACTAATGAAATTATTGATGGCATCATCTTCTGTTTGGTCCTTAAAATCTAAAGCCTTCTGTATAGTGAATGGGGATTTGATATTGTTAGTAAGGTATGACACAAGATGCTGATTAGTTTTGATCATTGGAAGGCTTGGCTGTGCTGGAGGATATAGAACAAGAGTTTTAACGTCTGGTTCTTTGGTTATGGTCATGTTTCCCTGTCGACAACCAATGTAGGCATCGGCAGTAGCAAGCCAAGGTCTTCCTAGAATTAGCGGATGTCCATCCATTCAGGTTTTTGGATTAATTATCAAGAAATCGGTTGGATATTCCCAGGAATCTACAGAAACCATGACATCATATAGAGTACCTTCCGGTCGAACTACAGATCGGTCTGCCAATTCTAGCAAAGTAGAAGTAGGTTCTACTGATGTAATGCCAAGCTTTTGGCAGGTAGAGGTTGTCAAAATATTGATTGCAGCTCCTAGATCAACTAAAGCATTAGTCAGGGTCTGACCATAGATTTGCATGGTTACAATTGGATTTCCGAGATCTTCGTATTTAATGGGTGTCTCTTTTCTTGATAACAAGTCAGATAAAGTACCGACTACTTGGACTCTTGGGTTAGTGGTTGTATTCCTCCTTGATTTTTTTATGCACAATTCTTTTATAGTTTTTGCGTATATAGGAATGTCTTGAATGACTTGGAGGAATAGAATTATTATGTACAGGTTTTGTAACTCTCCCAGAATGTCAAAGTCTGGATATTGCACCGATCGTGGTATGACTAATCGTTCCGGGAAAGGAGGAGAGGATGTACTTGCTTGATGATGGGTTTGTTCCTTATTTACACCCTATTGTTGTAACGGTTGTTCTATTGGTAACTGATCTTCAATGTGAACTGTTTTGTCTCCCTCTGTTTCTATTATATGTCCAGATCTTAACTGAAGATCATTGCACTCCCTTAGGTCAGGTCCGATTTCTGATGTTTCTATGATTTGGAGGGATTGGACCGGTCTATTATTGGGATTGGGATTGGGTTGGGCTGGGAGTTGCGGTCTCAGATTAGACTGGGGGTTTTGTTGTAAGGCTGGCAAAGTCGGTTGAGGGAGTGGAATAGTTCATGTTGGCTGATATGTCGATTTTGGCCAATTTGTCTGCCAGGGTGAACCTTGTGAAGTAGGGGGAATCCATTGTGGAGGATATGAGTTATTGTGCCAATATGGTGGGGTGTAGGGAAAATTTGGCGAGCCAAATTGGCCTGTTTGATTCATCCATAGATTTGGAGAAGGAAACGGCTGTGATGACCAGTTCGGAAATGGGGGTGGAGATTGGTTTTGCCACATACTATATTGCTGAGCATTATATTGCGGAGGATGGAAAGAAGAAGTTGGGTCCGAAAACATACCAGATTGCCTAGGTTGCCATTGGCGACGTTGGTTAACGAATTATGCTGGCTCTAGTTCTTCTTCTGCTTCCTTATATACTGCCTTCAATCCAGGAAGTGAGGGGAAGCTCTCAGTAAGGTGATCTTTTGTACAAATAGCACATGTTTGAACTGCATCCAGTGGACATTCCTTGTGGGTATGTTTTCTTCTACATCGGGGGCAGAAAATCACCAGATTTTGTTTTGCCTCCATCCGCTTTTGTTTAGTCTGCACAATATCAAGCTGTGTAGTTAATGTCCCCAGAATATCAGTTTTAAAATTTTCTAATAAATTTCCAAGTTCTATACGTGTTACTCCTTCTGTTGATATTTTTTTATCTCTAACAAACCGATCATATTTTGTTGGTTTTATCCTTGTGCTACCTCTTGAACTCCTAATGCATAAATCAATGATGTCAGCAAAATTCTCTTGATAAATATCCCCTTTTCCCATGATATTTAATGTTTCAATCCACTGTTCTTTCATGCCTCTAATCAATGCAGTTTTCAACACATTATCAGGCATAGGTAGTGATGCATAGGGGGATCTCTGTAAATTATACTGGAAACATTCTACGTATTCCTCTAAAGTTTCATTTGGTCTGGCTGTCATTTGGAAAATTTCATCTTTTAGTTCTCTCGACCTACAGTAATCCTGATATTTCTTTAGGAAAGATTCTTTCATTTGCTCCCAGTTATTTTTTACTCCACCACCTAAACCCATAAACCATCTCAGAGCCGCCCCTTTCAAAGTGGAGGGGAACAATTTTAATTTCTGGGGGTCAGTGGTGTAATCATATCCTCTACATAGCACATCGAATTCAAATAAGAATGCATCGGGGTCCTCTGATGTAAGTCCATGAAATGTAGGGATGTGTTGAAGAGGGATTGCTTTCATGGGTGCATTTGCTGTAGAATCCACTATAGGATATTGCAATGTAGAAGTTTGAGTATTTGGCTGATTCTGCACCATAGGATCAGATATATGCCAATAACCTTCCGGAATTTCTAGGAGGGTGTTCCTAGGTTGAGAAGGAACGGCCTTGGTAGGGATTGTTTTAATAACACTTCCTTTATCTAGAATTTCTATTTGAGGGAATGGGGTGCCTTCAATAATAATTTTGACCATGCTCCCCTTATCTGGGTTGCTTAACAGTTGGATTATCCTAGGAGGAGACCTTGGCTCTCCTATTTCCCCTGTTTCCCCTTCTCCTTAACAAAGGTTGCTTAAATTTCCTTCCTGCAGTCGTTTTGACACAGAATTTTCAATTTCTTGAAAGTCTTGTTCATCAGTCTGACTATGCACCTCAGCAAAGGCTCCAAATGGTGATGCTGTGGCCTGAAGGGAGCTAGTAGGCTGTTTAGAATTAATCTTTCTGGGGCCTACCGACGGCTTAGATTCAGTTTTCTTATAGATTTTGTCTATGAAGGTTGTTCGGCCAAGGGTCACCGGCCCTTTGGCTTTTTCGGGTTTGGTTGCAGGTTTGATATTATTTTTTAGATTTTTCTACTTAGTCATGCACTCTAAAACTACTAAATCCTATTCAACCAACAATTATGCTAAGAGGGTGGACAGTGGAGCAGGGCTTTTACATGCTCCGTACGCAGGTTCTTACCTTCCGTTTTTAAAATCCAACTCCCCCCTAGCGGGTTTGCGCACTACTCTGTAAAGGGCAAATGGCTATACTCTTTCCCCGGCAACGGCGCCAAAATGTAGAGCTATAACTAGGGTCTCTCACACCTCTAATTATTCCACATTAATAAATCAATCCGGGAACGTTTTGTTATTGCAAAGAGTAACTCAATCCAAGGCTATTCGTCCGAGTAATGCTTAGTAGTATAGCGTTCAGAAAATACAAAAGTAAACAAATGCCAAGCTGTAACTAAGCTATCCCAAAAGATAGAATCACTCAAGATAGTTGATCAGTCAAGGGTACAGAAGCAATAACCCATCCCTCTAGAAACTGATAGAAAGGAAATTAGAGCATGGACCATAGGTCTGGGAGCTAGGCAGCGTCTGCTGAGGCTCACTACAGCCTTAGACCTTCTCTCACACCAAAACAACAATGGCAAGTAAATAGAACGACAGAAGGTAAAATGGATCAGCAAAAAGGAAATGGAACAGCAGTAAATGGAACAATAGTAAATGGAACAACAATCGAAAGAACTGAATCTCGCGAGTTAAAACCAACTGATTCACACTCTGATTTTCTCTTCAAGCAAACTGGATAAAATATACTTTTATGGAACAGCATTCATTGATGAACTATGGAATAGCAATAATCAACCATATATACACGCTTCACATTAATATAGTAATCTGAGAATGAAGGATGATATAACTATGTTCCTAAACAGAGTAACATTACTTTCAAGTCCCAACAAGTATTATTTCACATGGATCCAATGACAGTAACATTCATACCGACTCTCTATCATAGAAATAACTGGTTAAAGACGCAATTCAACTCTGAAGAGATCCAATTATATAGTGCAGAGTCATTACACGGAAAAATCATTAACATATTGACCATAACAAAGCATAGCATATCATATGAAAGATGTATCAGATTACTGATTAATATAGATAAGCAAACCACACATAAATCACAATATAATGATGCAAAAGCAAGTGTCCTTCGGAGCCGTGCCCTTAGCTGCCAATGGTACACCGCCTTAGATTACTCCAGACGCAGAGATGAAATAAACACCAGGTCTTTTATATTAATGCATCAAAAAATGTATAATAAACTAGGTCTCAGTGAGACTCGATGATCAAAGTTTGTTTTGAAACTTAAAATTATAAAAGCAGTCGTCCCTTTTCTCAATGACGTTGTTCCTTTATATAAGAGTAACGGCGGAGGTATCTAGATAACAAAGATAAGTAAAACAGCGATCCCTCAGGATCGAAGATCCTGAGGGATTTTCCAATCGGTTAATCCTTTACTTTTCTTTCTCGCGTTCGCCGACTCGGTATCCCTCCTTCCTTTCCTGGACTATTCAGCTCTGATTTACTCGATCTTCTTCGCATCCGGTTCCCCTCTGGAGGGACAGCAGTTATTCTTCCTCTACTTTTCGCTTTTGGACGGCAACTCCTTGCTTCCACTTCTCCCTGCATAGAAAAATGACAATTATTAGTGATTGATCTTCCCTTGTTAATTCTTGCACATTTTATTAGAATCCTTTATCTCTTTTGAATTCACAATGCTAAAAAGGTTACAAATATTACTGAAAATCCACTAAATTACTTGTCAAAAGCATACCTTTCAAGTGCTCCACAAAAAACTCCCTTGGAGGTGCCCAAGACAGGAAATTAGGGTGAAAACCTCCATGAGGCGCCGTAGTTGTTTTCAAAAAAAAAAAGAAAAGAGAAAAAGAAAAATAAACCTAATTTTTGTTGAATAGTTGTAGGTTGCAGGAAGGACATTGCAGGTTAGGAGGACCGCACAAAACAAAGACAAAGGTTAGCACCAGGCTGCAAGGATCCCTCGCAATCCATTCCTCCATGACCACTACCCTTTCCCAAGATTTGGTCTCATTCGCACTGAGATTTCACCTTCTACATGAAGTTCTATGTCTTCTGCAGGAAATTTTGTGTCTTCTACAAGAAGATCTTGTAGAACATACAAACAAGCCAAGATCGATCTCCAAGGAGGACCCAAGGTTGGGAATCTATCCATAAGGCCTGTAAAAATCCATGTTTCCATCCCTCACCCTTCTCCATATTTTTTCCACCTCATTGTGCTTCTTTTTTGAAAACTGTGTTTTCTACAGGAAGTTCTTGTAGAAATCACAGAAAGCTAGAAATCGATTTTAAAAAGTAGTTTGGCGAACATGGAAGCTTCATAAAGGGTTCATAAATCCTTCTGCAATCTTCAAACCTCTCTCCCACAATTCCAAGTCTGCATTATAGCCCAAGGTCATTTTTTCTTACTATGCAAAAAACTGCAGAATGCTTTGAAACAAAAATACATAGAGCAGAAATTTGTTTTTTCCCTAACTTGAAAACCGTGCATCCATTTAAAAAACTATTCTATGGGAGTTGTACAAGGATGATGGCAACATGCCCGAGCAATTCAAACAATTTCAGTGCACGGTTTCCAAGAAATCATCCTCCATCACTTTCAGCGATTTTTGCAGTTTCTCCATATTCGTGCATCCATTTCAAAACCTGTTTCATGGGGAGATGCATATGGGTGATAGCAACTCGCTCAAGCAATTTCAGCCAATTTTAGTGCACTATTTCCGAGAAATTGACCTTTGTTACTTTCAGCCATTTTCAGTCTTTCTCGAAATTTGTGCATCCATTAACAACAATTTTTCTATGCGAGGTGCATAATAATGATAGAAACATGCTCAGAAAATTTCAGGTCAATCCGATCTATCGTTTGGGAGTTATGGAGAAAACAAGTCGCTATCCTACAAAAATCTAGCATCAACAGCATGAGGGTGCAAATCTGAACATTGAAACAAACTCCTGTAGCTTAGATCCAACCAGAGGATACCTGCACAAGAAAAATAGCCGCGTATCAGCAATCAGACCAGCATGCATCCACAGAAACAAAGGCATGCAGTAGAAGGAAAGGCCACAACACCTCACAGCAAACACATTTGACTTCCAGGTAAGTGACTAAACCCATTCCTCTGTTTCATGAATGTAATTTAAGAACTTCATGAATGAATGAAATGGTTGGATTAAGCCAAAAAGCTGGCCAGTTAACCCAACAAGCTCAGCTAGTTCGATTGCACTCATTCGAAGATCACCCCATGCACGTGTCTAGTGAACTCACGAAAATTAAAAAAAATAGGTAGTGACAGATGTTCTAAACTCCAGCGCACATGATGTCAAGTGATTAACAGGTAGAAAACATGAAGTTTCATAACAACACTGCAGTCTCCATGGGGCCAACGTACATCCGGCCACCTCATCTTCTCATCACGAATCACGCCAGTAGTTAAAAGACATCTCAGTTAACGCATTCACCACTCTTTGTTCACTGTGCCTTCACGACATTCCCAACTGGAGTACGCATCCACCACTTCCAGAGAAGCTAACTAGTCGTCCTCTGTAAGATTTCTGCCTGATTTTCAGGATTTCTGCCTGTTTTTTTTAAATCTCCCGCCTATCAGGCTGTACAGGAAGCATAGTTTCGTTCTATAGGAAACGAGAGCCTTCTACAGGAAAGGAAGAAAATAACCCTGCAGAAAGAAAACCTGGGATTTTTAGTGAATTTCAAGCTCAAAACGAGGCAAGCTAAAAAAAACTCCTCTATGCATGGTATGTTTGTGCAAGGTGGTGAGTTGAACGGCATCAGATTGGAAAATTAGAGGAAAAGTCTACCTGTGTAGTGGAAGTAAAATGTTTGCCTGCATATTGCACTGAGTTTCCCCAGTTTTCCTGCATCAAAAATCTCCTCCATGTTTGTTTCTTGAATTCTAATGTAGGGAAGATACATGCAACCGTGGAGGCCAGCTTGTGCGTGTGTAAAAAAAAAAAATGGATTTGCATATCTGTCTGTGTGCTGAGAAGAGACCCTGATCCTTCTGCTTTGCCTATAAAAACAAAATTCTTCTTTTCATAAACAGACAGTGAAATTCTGGGTGACAGCAATTTTCAAACAGGGGAATTACTGCCATTTGATGTTGTAAGGAGCACATGAAAAATTCCTTCTTAGGTTCAGAAAAAAATGAATACAGCTATCTTCTGTTTCAGTGATTGACTGTATTTTTTTCCCACTTGAGCATTTTCTTTTCTGGTTAAAACACAAACTCAACACCATGCCAATTGAAGAAATTGAGATGAACATTGATGAGGGAGCACAAGACATTCAAGAAGAGGGAAAAACAGAGAAAGAACAGAAGGAAAAAGAGGAATTTGATAAGACCGCTGAGAATGAGACAGAAAAGGAGACAACAACAAAAACAGAGAAGGCAAAAAAGGAAAAATGTTGGGAAGAGAAAGGCCAAGAAAGCCCAAAAGAACACTGCCACAACAAAAGCAGGCACACAGAAACAAAAGGAAAAGACACACCCTGAGATCTCAGCAACACACATAGAAATAGTTGACACAGGGATCTCTATAGGAAGCAAGGAAAAAGAACAACAAGATGAGAAATCACCAGAGATATTGGCGAGGGAGGTAGCAGTTGTGCTTGCTGCATTAAGAACACCTACAAAACAAAAAGGGAAAAGAAAATGGCAAACCTCCATGTATTTTAAGGCTAGGAAAAGCACAATAATTCAAACAAGCTGAATAGAAGGAATAGTGGAAGGACATGGACAAGAAGGTATAATTTTATGGCACACATGAGTAGACCACATCAGAAGTTTGGGATGATAAGGAGGCCACCAGGGCCATCAAAGATGAAGAGATAGATTAGTTGCTCAGAGGATAAGCAATACTTTCAGTAGGGGGTGATGATGAGCCCCAGAAATGAGTAATTATATGGGCTCATTCAGCCTTCTAATTAGACTTAATCCACCATTCTCATTAGTTTATTGCATGTTTTTTATTATATTTATGCTAATAGAGTGAATTGGGTTAGTCATTATGCCAAAAAGTCTAATGTGTGCTTTATGCAGATTTTTTGTCAATTTTGAGACAAAATCAAAGGTTTAATGAGCACTTGGCAGCCAAATTCGTGGAAAAAAAAGGGAGAAGATTTGTAGGAAGGTGTCCCCTTCATTTATGAGCCCTTACCTCGAATTCTCCATCAAAAATTCGGAGCACAAGGGGTAGCCAAGCAAGTGGCAGCCGAGTTCCTAAAGTTTAGGAGGACTGTTGGGGTCCTCAATTTGTATAAATAAGAAGGCTTAGGGCCTCATTTCAGTTAGTCATATTTTAATTATATTGTAGTTATATTTTAGTCAGTAGGTTAGCACATTAGTGCAGCTCTGTATCAGCACATTTTCGAGCTTTTTCTTATAGACAGTTTTTGGGATGTAACTATTTTTTTGATCAATAAAGATGAATCCAACTTTGCACCAGCTATAATTTTTCTTAGGAGGCTGTAGCTCTTGGGGTTGAGCCCAACCCAAGTGTCAGTACCTCCTTTGTGTACTTTTATGTGTCTTTGCTGCATTCTTAGAATAATTTCTACTATTTAGATTAAAATCTTGCTTTGTTACTTAGGTCATTTTTGACGATTGAAATATCTTTTCATGCTTTAGGTTGATTTGATATTTTGGTAAAGGAAAATACCCACAAGAAAGCCACCAAGAAATTCTTGATCTCATCTCTCCCTCCTTGGGACCATGAGGTGAGACCAAGGCATACTTGCTGCAACAAAAACATTCTTTTTGCCTCTTCATGCAATTGCTAGTGTTAGAGTTTTAGTTAGGGGAGGTGATACCAGTTGTACTTGCATGTTTAGAATCTGTTCTTGCTTAGCTTCTATAGTTATCTTACATTATTTTCTGCCAATAAACTTATGTTCATCATGTTTATGGTTTTTATGTCAAATTAGGCCAAAATAGCTAGATTTTTGGTTTTCCTAGAATTCGTTTGATCAGTTTTGGAAAATACCATGCAGAACACCAGTGATACCTCCCTTCCTACCCTTCCTCCATTAATACAACCTGCTCCATCCCCTAACTCAGATTCTTGCCCTTCATTTGCCACATTTTCCCACTTTGCCAAAATTTATACATTCTTGTGCATCATTGCTCCCTCCATCCTCGAACAAATCCAATCACCTTAATCACTCCTTAGCCTCATTTACCAGGTCTTAGGCCCCTTAACATCCTTATCCAACCTCCATTTCCACTTTCCCAGCGTTTTTCCTCCATCAACCCTCCAAAATCCTCTTTCAGATCTTCCTGTAGAACATCTTGTAGAACCCCTGCAGACTTCCTGTAGAAGTTCACATGAGCGTTTTTCAAGATCTGATCGTGGTGAAACTCTTTGAAAGGGTGCTAGGGACCCCTTAGGCCCTCTTCTCACCTTCCCAACCTCCCGCAAGTGCCTACCCTATTTCCTTTCGCCAATCAACCTCTGCATAATAAAAAACAGTTAAAGCAGATGCATAATAATTCTACAAGATTACTCAAAAATACAAAAAGATGTTCCTTTTCATATTTTGCTTCAAAAGTAGCTTAGTCACATGCGCTTTACCTTTCCAAGAGTCAATGGCATCCATTTCTGTAGCCTTCATCCATTTTCTTGCACCAGTAGAGTTAGTTGGTAAAACTAGGGTTTGCTAGGGTTTGCATTTCCTTTTAGCTTTTTGCTTCGTTCTGCAAGTAGTCTAGCCTCTATTGAGTTAGCTTTCGTCCATCACAGTTAAAAGCTTCTTCTAAGATCTCATAAAAGTTGGCTTAAGAGACTAGCGCACTTGTGCCAGCTGATCAAGTGGCAGCCTGCGGCAAGAGCTAGTACTTGTGCATATAGCACCATCGCTTCCAAGTTTGTTATGAACTACTTGGTTGATGAAAGTAAAGAAGGGAATCCCAGGAGTTGTAGCATTATTGCTACAATACTGGAGCCCACCACCTACCTCTTCAAGTCCGAATTTGAGTGAAAACCCTGTGTTTTCTCTTGAAAACTGCTTACTACCCTTCCTGTAGAACTGGCTATAGGTTCTCCTGTAGAACCTGTTACTACTCCTCCATAACGCTGATAGGAGGAGGAGGACTGAAAATGAAAGAGAACGATGGTTTCAAGGCTATGGAGGTGGTATGGAGCTTGGTGAAACTATGGGGACTTTGATCAAAATGGAAACAAAGGTGGTGGAGGAGTTTGAGGGGGAGTACTTATGTCTATTTTGAGATATTTCTGGCGATGATGTGAGTTGGAAAAAAGGGTACGTTGCCATTATTCGGACCGTTGGTCCCCACTTCTATGCCTTCATGACTCATGACTTCTTCCCATAATCACTTCCTATCATTTGCATCGGAGTTTATACACCCACCACTACCTGTCTTTTTGATTTTCTGTGAGTTGACTAGGCACACGTGTGGTGGGATCTTTGGATGAGCGTAGTCGAACTGGATGAGGGTGGCCATTTAACTGGCCACCTTTCTGGTTTAACCCTAAACATCTCATTTGTTCATACAATTTTTGAATTATACAGATGCAACAGAGGAGAGGGTTAGACACTTACCTGCAAGTCGAATGTGCGTGTTGTGGTGAATTTTGGTTCCTTTGCTACTTCATGCTCGTATTTCAGTAGCTGCAGGCTTGAATCTCCTCTATTGTATGTTTTTTGCTCCCTAATGTGTGGCTTGTGTGCTTTGTGTTAGTATCTTCTGGCTGAATCTGGCTTGAGATGTCCCCTTCAATCCCATGGTTGCACTTCTTTTGCTGTTGTGGCTTGATTTTAATGGGACAGTGACTTGTTTTGTCCATATCTCCCAAACGGTAGACTTGATTGACCTGAAATTTTTTGAGCATGTTTCCATCATCATTATGCACCTCCCATAGAAACATTTTGGTCAGTGGATGCACGGATTTCGAGAAAAATTGAAAATGGTGAAGGTTATGGAAGCTAATTTCATGGAAACCGTGCACTGGAATTTGCTAAAATTGCTTGGGCATGTTACCATCATCCATATGCATTTCCCCGTGAAACAGATTTTTAAATGGATGCACGGATATTGAGAAAATGCAAAAATTGCTTAAAGTTATGGAGGCCAATTTCTTGATAACCGTGCACTGGAATTTGCTGAAATTGCTTGAGCATGTTATCATCATTCATATGCAACTCCCCATGGAATATTTTTTTAAATGGATGCACAGTTTTCAAGTTAAGAAAAGAACAAATTTCTACTCTATGTATTTTTGGCATCAGAGCATCCTGCAATTTTTTGGACAGTAGGAGTGTTTGGGGTGTGATGCAGGCTTGGAAATGATGGAAGAGAGGTTTCAAGACTACAGGAGGATTTATAAACCCTTTATGAAGCTTCACTATTCCTCAAGCTGCTTTTAAAATCCATTTCTCGCTCTCTGTAATTTCTACGGGAGCCTCTTGTTGAAAGCACATGGCCTCCTGTAGAAAACATAGTTTTCGAAAAGAAGCACAGTGAGGTGAAAAAAATGTTAAGAATGATGGAAAAAGGTGAGGGAAAGTAGGATAGGTGATGTTATTGCTTTCGCAACTCCCTTGGCACTTGTTGTCGCTTCCTATAGTCCTCCTGCACCTGCAATACAACTGGAAATTCATTTTTCTTTTTCTTTTTCTCTCTTTTTTTTTCGAAAACAACTAGGGTGCCTCAGAGAGGGTTTCACCCTAATTGTCTGCCCTGGGCGCCTCCAAGGGAGGTTTTCACCTAGGGATCTTATTATTTTTCCTCTTTTTCTTCTTTCCAACCCATTGACTGCTCCATGGAGGTTTTCAATCAATGAGCCAATCTGAGGCTCCTCCAAGGAGGTTTTCACCTTAGATTTTTATTTTTTCTCTTTTTTTTTTTTTTTTTTCCTCTTTCTTCCTTACCCTACTTTAAAAACAAAATCATTTTCAAGTATAAGAATACTTCCAATGGAGCCATGTGCACATCAAGATGATAGACAAAATGATGTGGAGGCTATAAATGTATGCTTTGACATATATCTAGATTTCAGAGACCAAATGATTTGACTTTGAAGGGATCAAGCATAGTTGAGGAAGAGAGTCATGTTGCAACTTAGTGACTATCTCGAACCATATCTCAATATAGTTGTGATGTCCTTGGCCCTTCTACTGATCTAGATCATTCTTTATGTATTCTTCTACCATGACCTTCATATCTTCCTCTTTTTGCTGATTTTTCTCTTAAATACATGGAGGATTTCATGGTAACTATGAGGGAGCCCTCCCAATCTCTGATTTTGATGTATTCTCTTCATCAAGTGCAGCCCATGGTTCTTTGATCTTCTCTTTCACATTTTCTTCTTCTAGATGTGGTCCTTCGATGATATCAATATAATCTCTCTTTTGCAATACTCTTCCTGAGCTATGGTGAATACCATTGAGCTCGAGAGGAGTTGTTTTGAAGTGTTGTACCTTAGCATTGCAAATGGGTTGAGCTGCTTCAATGTGTGGGTTTGGAAATGGTGGTACAGATAGTCGAGTGGGAGTGTATATTTGAGATGTATGTCGATGGGGTTATGGTTGGGTAGGTGGTGGAGGCAGAAGAGCAGCAAGAGATATGTATTGGGGCCTCCACCCCAGATGACATGCATTCCACTGAGGTTCCAGCTGAGCATAGGGTTGAAATGAATGGGTGGCTGGTTGGGCATGATATTGAGATGTGAAGGACCAAGGAGGAGGTGTGGACCTGGAAGGATGAGCAGGGGGACCCCAAGAAGGTATGGAAGTGACTTGGTTGGGGTTGTAGTATGCCTAGGATGTCCCTTGCAACCCCTGCTGGTATGGTCTAGGTCCATGCAACCTCTTTTGGTTTATGTAATAGATCTATTCAGTGACTCCTTCGGCCCCTTGGTATACAACTTTATGTCTGGGTAAGGACGGACACTTGTCTGTAGAATGATTTTCTTCACATATTTAACAAGCCTCTATACAATTCAATGGGCATTCATTCCTAGGATGCATCCTAGTGCATCTAGGGAAAAAAATGGCCAAAGCCCTCTTTGCTTCCTCTTGTTTTCTTTTGATATGCATGGCAAGAATCTTCAGCATCTCACTCTTGAAGTCTTCCAGCATGTTTCCAAATTCAACTTTAATGGATGAGTTGGAAGAAAAGGTACTGCTCCCAACATTTTTGTTTTCAGCCATTAGCTCCAGAGGAATGTTTTCTTCTTCTTCCCTTATAGGTTCTTCAAATATGTCTGGCTATTACCTAAGGGTTTTTCTTGATTACAACCACCAAATAAGAGAGAAGGTTGGATGTGTGAAGCAATGGGGGTGTTGGGAGAACATTTTCCTGAATTATCTCTATTCCTACGAGGCATGAAAGGAAATCTTTTTGGTTGGTTTTTGTTTTTTTCTTCTCACACTGATAGTACATGCAAAACTAAAATTGTTTGAACAAATAAATTGCAACTAACTAGAATGAACTTGCTGAAATGAAATTGTAGAACTAAAGAGGAAAGCAAATGAAAAGTAGAACTGAAAGCAAGGAAATGACTAATCTACTTTTGCTGAAATGAAGTTGCTGAAAATGAAATTTGTAGAATTGTGAATAAAAGAAAATGAAATGTAGAACTAAAAGCCAGGAAATGACTAATCTACTTTTGCTGAAATGGAAATTGTAAAATTAAAAATGAAAGCAGGGAAATGTGGAAACTAAAAGAAACAACTACTCTACTTTTTCTAAAATAAACTACTTAGCAGAATGTTGTGATAGAAAATAGAAGAAAGAAGTAATCACAAAATACTCTGACGCTTCCCTGGAAATGGGGCCAAAAAGTGGTGACCACCAGTATTGCAACAATAATGTTGCAACTCCAGGGGCTTCTTACTTTACTTTTATCAACCCGGTAGTTCGTATCAAACTTGGAAGTGACAGTGTTGTATGCATAAGTACTAGTTCTTACTGCAGGCAGTCACTTGGTCAGCTAGTGTGAGATCGCTAGGAGATCAAACCAACTTCTATGAATTCTAGAAGAAGCTTTATATGTGATGAAAGAAAGAAGGCTTACTCTACAGAGGCTACTCTACTTGCAGAAAGAGAAGGAAGACCGAAATGTGAAGTAACCCTAGCAAACCCTAATTAACCAACTAACCCTACTTTTGTAGAAAGAGATAAAAAACCATAAAATGAATTTCATTACCTACTTAGGAAGCAAACAACATTTATTCAAGCTATTTCTAGAAGGAAATGAGAAAAAAACATCTTTTTGGGTTTTTATATATTTTATGTGAAATTATCATGCATGTAATTTATTTGTTTGTGGATGTGGCAGTGATTAGGTGGCGATGGAGGGTGACTTTGGGATTTGCAGAGGTGTAGCAAGGTGTGGAGGGGTCCTAAGAGGCCTTTGGTAACCTTCTGGAGGCCTTACCCACAATCGGACTTCAAAACCTCACCTACAGGAAATCCTACAGGAGGTTGCAGGGGATCTATAGCTGGTCTATAGGAGGATGCCACAGGCTATTTTAGAGATTTTAAAGGCAGTAAAATGGTTGGAAAGGGTATCTGAAGGATAGGAGGATGTGTTAAGGTGTCTGAGGTTTTCCAAGGAGGATCAGGTAAGAGAATGATGGTTGGATTTATTCAAGGGACGAGAGGAAAGTTTATGAGAAAAGTGCAGAAAATTAGGGCAAATTTATGAGGGGCTATGAATGACCTGTGGAACATGTAGCAAAGAGTGATGGTGATGGTTGATTTATTGACTTATTATGAGCAAATATGTATTGCAAGAGAGCTGCAAATCAATCTCTGAAACTAAGCAAGCAAAGAAATTAGCTGCACCAAAAAACAAAACTGTATCTCATGTTAACCTAAATTCTGATCTAGGAAAATAAAATGTTGAACAAGGCTATATGGAAAGGAAAGCATGGAAAGATATTTATTGTAGAAACATAAATGAGCATGGAAAAATGGATTTGAAGTAAAGCATTAACCTCTAAATCAAACTATAACACCAAAAATTACATGGAGAAGGAAAAACTGTGTTTTTGTGGCAGCAAGAGGGTCTTGACCTCAACTCATGGTCCCAAAGGGAGGAAAAGAGGTCAGGGCTCTGTTGATGGCCTTTTTTTATGTTTCCCCTAACACTATTTGACCTACTTTAGCAAACTGAGATGGTAACAGCTATGTAAATCACCAAAAGCAACCTATTCTAACCAAGAAAGAAATGTATCTAACTACAACTAATTCATTAACTACAACAAAACATATAAATACAAAACAAGAGGTGCTGGGAAGCTTGGGTTGGGCCCTAACCCAAGAGCTTCAGCCTCTGAGGTAACTCAGTGCTGGCTCAGAAAATATTTCATCTTCATTATCAAAATAATAGTCACATTACATGAAATTGTCCACAAAAATAAGCTCGAAATGAGCTAAGCAAAAGCTGCAACAAAAGTGTGAAAATTTAACTAACATACAACAACCTAATGAGGCCCTAGGCCTCTCTACTTATACAACTAGAGCTCCCAATAGCTCCCCTAAAATCAAGGAGGCTTGGCTCTCAGGACTTGAGATAGACAACAATTATTCTTCACTTGCTCGACTACCTCTTTGATGCATTGATGTGGTTGCTTGTGCTTCGAGCTTTCTAAAGGAGGATTCGAAGGAGGGAGTCATAAATGAGGGGGACACCCTCCTACAAATCCTCTCCCTTGTCTTTTTCGAATATTTGCTGCCAAATGCCCATTAAACCTTTGACTCTGTCTCCAAAATTGACCAAAAATCTGCATTAAGCACACATTAGACTTCAAGGCATAATGAGCAACCCAACTCACTCTATTAGCATAAATATAATAAAAAACATGCAATAAACTAATGAGAATGGTGGATTAAGCTAAGTTAGGAGGCAAAATAAGACCATATAATTACCCATTTCTGGGGCTTATGGATGACTCTCTCCAAACACTAAGAAAAAAGATATTAATTTACGGAAAAGTAGATTAATTACAAGATAGTTACTCACCCCCCAACCATCCAAGAGAAACTACAAAATCACAGAGAATTAATTAAAGGAAGGATGAAAAAACAGTGAGGATATACATCATTTTTTCTCTTGAGTCAAAAAGCCTAATTATTTTGGTGAGTATAGAATCTCTGTAGGAGTGACAAGGAGGATCTGAATACATCATTTATTGACTAATATTTTAAGGTTGTTCTAATTTCCTTGCAATTTATGTGTTGTTATAAGTTTTGATATATCTTATCAGCGCTATTTGGCGCAGCTTTCGTAAAATCATTTTGCTGAAACATTCTCATCTTAGAGGTATAATGTATGGTCAAAATTTTTATCTTTCTTTTTTTTCATGGCATTCATTTTCCTATGTATGTTTGTTTAACATTGTAGAAATTTGATGTGTACATGCGACATTTCTTATGAAATTTACTAGATCACAATACATGAAGCTACTCTACTCATCTGTGGAAAGAAAATCATGATTGAGAACACAAATCATTAACATGCATCAAGATGCAACACACATACACAAAGATTTATCTAGGGGAAAGAAACTACTAAAAACTCCTTACAATATGTATTTATTTAATCAAGGAATAGAGAAGAAATACAATGCTTTCTCAAGCTTGAGTAATCCCTGCACTATTATAATCTATCTCAATGTCTCACACATTGAATTAAGCCAATACTTATATGATTTCTTAGCCTACCAAGATCCTATTTCCTCGTTGTTTGATGAGGAATTATCCCCCTATTAAATACGGAAATTACTCATTGAGAATTGCTCAATTCGTTTAGGCCCTTCTTTGACTTCATGTACCACCTGTACAACTTGGAAAATTCTACAACTTATAGTACACTACCCTTGAACTCCAATCTCAACTGGGTAACTTGAATTCTCTGTATGCATGACTTAATTTAGGTTGATTGATTAGTTAACTAGATGATCACTCAATGTGAAAAAATTTAAACTCCCTTGACTAAACCTCCACTTGTTCTACTAGCAATGAGAACTAGTTACATGGACAATAACTCCAATTAACTAAATTATATTGCTACTAATTAGAAATCAATCATGTAGAACTGAACTCAAGTGTCTCCAAATCAAATTTACTAAGTTAGCTGAGTGATAAGATCAGTGTCACCTCAGTTAACTACCTCCAAGTATTCTGCTGAAATTGAAATTCAAAATTCTGCTAATTTCATCAAGGAAAAATTAAATCATGATTTTCTTACTGCATTTTCAATAGCTTAGGCTTCTAAAGTTGTTTCTAGTCTGTACTTTCACCAAAATTCGTAAAATCAATTTGTTTCACTCATAATTTTTTAGTTAAAAAATAGCATTTTGACTTCCTCTTACTTGGCCGTACATATCTTTATTTTTCAGATTTTGTTTTATGAAGATAATGAGCACATTTTTGGCATATGCTACTTAGTTAATAGATTTAATGCACCATATTACTTAGTACATGCAAATTATTTTAGTCAGCGGTGTATAATTATAAAACCTACCTATAAATATCTGAATATTATTTCTTTTCTACATTCTTTTTGTCATATTTTGAATTGTAAAGTGTTTATATTTGTATAATAAACTACTACAAGTTTGTTTTTATTTTGTTTTTTATATTCAATCTCTTTCTTTCATGTACATTCAGACTTGTGTGCATAGCTAGATATAACATTTGGGGCTTTGAGAAACTAGGCTCTGTTCCCATTATCTCACCTAGTCTTCTGAGATTCAAAAGTGTTGGCAGTGGAGCATAACAACTCCACTCATCAACACCCTCATTAATGTATTCCTCCATATCAATGTGGATTCCTTATTTATACTATTATACAGGTTAAAAATTTGATTATCATAAACTTCATGTAGCATGTTGAATGTGAATTTAGCAGTTTGTATTGATTCCTTAGTGTGCATACTCTAGGGGATACATACTACTTATTCTTCTTGGTTGAGGGACTTGTTTCTTATTATTTTTTCTCATATTTTTCAAGGACCTACTGGGTTTTCTTAAGAGTTTCTTTTATATATTCTAAAGAATTGATCTACTTTATCAACTTCTGAATAGGTATTGTTGAATTCAGAATTTTCATTTCTCCAACATATTCTACTTCATGCCCTTGTAAAAATTCATTATGTGAATTGTATTTATTGTTTTTAGAGTAGCTTTTGATGGTATTGTATTTACTTGATCCAGCTACATTATTTTATTCCTCTGATTGACCTCTATCTCCTCTGGTTTTTTTTCCTTTTATGCTTGCTCTTGCTTTGTTTTCCCTAGCTATGTCTTTTGTTCTATTATGGTCATCTCTAGGAAAGTCAATTATTCTGGTTGATTTGGTTTATCTAGTGTGGTCAACTTTTCTTGTTGGATTGGTAGCTCTAGTGGAATTGGTTGATTTAGTGTTCTTGGATTTTCTTGATGGGTAAGTTTCTCTATTTATTTGGACTCTAGGTGATTCATATATTCTATTTCTATAGTAACATGTTATGGTGATAACTCAAGTGTCTCATACTATTTTTTATCTTTCCTCCCTCACTTCTTGTAAGTTGATCAAATTTATACCCCTTAGTCAATTTCCTTGATTATAACTGGGAAGTCTCCCCCTACTTTGTTTTCCATTTGTCCTTCATTATATGTGGAGGTAAAGGCTCATCCAATTCTATATGTTCTGATCTTTGGGATGATATGTTGGATGTTACCTTCTCTATCACTAGTTTTAGTGATACTAAGGGTGACTTTATTGTCAAAGTTGAAATGATCAGCTACCTTATACATCGTAACATGTGTAGTGTTTTTTTGGTTATATTTCATTGTTTTCTTGGTGTAGTAGTGACTATCTATTATTTTCCTTTTCTTCTTATCGTTCTATCCAACTCAACTTTCCTCTATTTGGGCCCTTGTGCGATTTTATCTTTGTATTTTTTCATGGACTTCTTGGATTTTCTCTTTGTATTGTTCTTTGACTATTTTGGCCAATTTGTCATCTACTTATTTTACCTTTATAGACTTTGTATGTTAATCCAAAATAGTTGTTTGGAAATCACTTAGTACATCATGGATTTTCTCACTGGCCTAAATGGCCTCTCTTAACATTCGTCATTTCCTCTTCTTTCCTTTTTTCTTCTTATATGGAAACCTAATTGTTTTGTTTAGGACTAAACAAATGATCGCTTATACATCTTAGATTCTCTTTATTCCTCCAACTATGCATCTACTATGGGTAGGATTAATTCATGAAACTCATTGAATACTTGAATCATAATAGAGCATTTGGTGTGTGATTTCCTTTATCACAATTCAATTATTTTCTCACAAGTTGAATGGTATGCCAATTCATTTTGACCTAACAATGTCCCTTTGCATACCAAAAATTTTCCATGTCTTGACAGAGTTGTATATGTGTTGGTTTGGGGAGTGCCCAATGAACCCTTTATAAAACTGCCCATTTTTTGAAAAAAAGAATTCAAGTTCTCAAACCATTTTTGGAAGAAAAAAATTGGAGGTATGAAATGAACAAATCCATGTGTTCTAATTGTAAATAATTGGTAATTTTGCATTCTCATAATTTTTCCCTCGTGATCATTACTTCTATAACTAAATTGAGTTGGACCATTACAAGCTAAATCAATAAGGAAGGGAGTTTGACCTCCTTACATATACTTTTACATTCCTTGAAATTTTCTTTTATGATGTCCACCAAATCCTCTTCCCAATTAAATAGCTTCCTTTCCTCTATAATCTATTCAATTTATTCCATCATGTTTAGCTTGAAATTTGATACCAAAATTGTAATCGTAAAGCATAGGGATATTATAATGCAGCCCCATTCAGCATCCAATTGGGTCACCCAATTAATTATTAGACATTTTGAATTGTTAATTATAACTAACCCTATGAAATTCTATATACAATAAGCTCGGTCGATTGTTTTAAGTATTCATTGGCTCCTTCATTAGGAATCCCAGTGATTGTGTGAATCAACATAGGGGTGATTAGCAATGGTCTTTCAAACCACAAGGAACCTCCATGAATCCTAATTATAATTAACTCAAGCACAATGAATTTTCTTTCTTATTTTCCTAACTACTGGTTGAATGATTACAAGTGTTTCTCCTATAAAGTTTCCTCCATTTTCGATTTTCTAATATTACAAATTCAGAGTTCTAGCTTTGTCACACCTACTTTCTCATATTTTTGTTTAGATCGGGGTTTGAATAGGGTTTCCCCTATTTACACCTATTCTTTGATTCTCTACATTGCCTCAACTTCTTATAGGTTAGGGACTAGATTATAGGTTATTATTGCAACTGTTGGTTTATAGATTTCAACTTTATAAACTAAGTCACTTGATCACTATGGTGTGCAAAGTAATGAAACAAAATCATAGACCTTCTCGATATTTATAGTTTTATTTTATAAGGAAACAATAAATTCATATGTTTATGCATTATTTTGGTTCTCTCTAGAATTTATGAAAGAGACAAATGTTCTCTTATATAGGTGATTCATAGGAACCAATTTTTCCATGGTTGATTGGATCATGTCGAAGGTTATTCTTGTCGATTGTTGGGTTGACTAGGTCTTATCGAAGGATGGTTATTTATGTTTCTAGAAGATGGTTTGTAGGCTTCCTTTATTGATTTTTCTCGGTTGGTTGAGCTTTTTTAGTCAAAATTTGTTTTCATGTCAAGTCGATGCTACTAGTCGATCTAATTTATGTAGTTTAATTTCCTGAATTTTTCAATTTTATTTCTCCAATCATTCACTAATGGTGTGCTCATCAATCTATTTGAATCAATCAACTACCTTCATTTTATTTTGAACTTTGATGATATAGTTTTTTTTTTGGATGATTATTAGTGACTTAATTCTTTCTCTTTTATTACTCCCTCAACCTTTTTATTTAAATGGTGGTCCAAATATTGTCCATTGGGTCAGGATTTACTTATGGGAGGTGTATTCTTTGTCGAAATTATCTCTCTTTATATCATTCTTTTATTCCATAAACTCAACTATTTGCCATGTGTTATTTTAAAAATTGATGAATATAATACTTATTTAAGGTATCCCTCAACTGTAAGATACATTTCAAGAAGTTTGTCTTATAAATTTTTATATCCAATTATATTTCTAACTAATTTGGCATAAATAAAATAATACATTAATTTTTCCAAATACAAAAGGACTCTAGACTCTACATTATCATTTCATCAATTAAACCTCTCTCTCCCCCCACCTCCCCCTCTCTCTCTCTAT
>APFE031123262.1:106957-139105 GCA_000404065.3 Pinus taeda
CTTGGTCCCCCTTTCCCTATCCATTTAGACTCTCTATTTTTCCATGTCTCTCTCTCTCTCTCTCCATCATTTAGTTTCTTTGTCCCCCTTTCCCTATCCATTTAGACTCTCTCTTTTTTTCCCTCTCTCTCTCTCTCTCTCTCTCTCTCTCTCTCTCTCTCTCTCTCTCTCTCTCTCTCTCTCGCTCTCTCTCTCTTCTTATTACCAACCCATATCTTTCTCTTCTTATTACTCCTATCTATCTAACTCTTCCTTATCACATGACAGTGGGATAGGAAATTTTTCATGTTATTAACACATTTGCATTATTAAAGTGTGTTCCTTCCTACCCTTCAACATCTTCACACCTCCTTATCGCATGAGACTGAAATTGGAGCAGGGATGTGCATGTGTTAATGATGTATTAATTTTATTAATATATGTGCATTATTAATGTGTGTATTCTCCTACCTCTATACTACAAAGCCACACTTTTATGTTTCCATCATTTTGTCTCATATGTTCGACACTCACATCCAAAAATATTGTGAAAAATATTTTGTTGTTGGTAGTGGTTTTTATTCAAGTGATTTTATTAACTATTTTTGATGTAATAGTTTTCTATTATAACCTTTAATTGATGGGAAACTTATATAATCAATCAAAAATATATACAAGGAAGTTGATGCCTCGTGAAAAAATTGCAGGTATAAGGGAAGAAACAATATTAGGTATGGAAAACGACAAGCATCCACCCATCACTAGCTCAAATCCTTGCATATTGAAGGCCATGGTGGAATCTAGTTTGTTTCCACAAGTGAGTGTATGCAACCAACAGAGACCATTCAGATTCCATCAAGTGACATTCCAAATAATCTTCATCAACAAGTAATTCCATAGTGGAAGAAGACAGTAATAAGCAATGATGTGGTGGAAGAAGACATTCAAATTTTTCGAGATGTTGAGTATCCAAATGTGGAAATTAAAAAAAATGAATGATTTGCAACATTATGATGAGGAGTTTAATCACATGCAAGTTGAAATTTAAAATGTATATGTTCAACATATTAACGAAACAATTGTTCATTGCATTCCCAATCTCGAAAATCAAGTGAATGAATTGCTTAAAGTCCACTGGACAAGGGATTGATGCTTTTTGTCCACCTCACTTATCTTGGCTCTCAAGTGCACAACAAAGAACTCGTAGACATATTCATTTCAATTAAAGGTATCTAGTAGGCCTTGAAGGTAAGTTACATAAACAAAGGATTTATATGTAGTGCAATAAAATTTTGAAATAATTTTTTAAATAAAAATATATAGCTAAATGGAAATTATTTTTGTCTTTATTAAAATCACATTATTTAGCTATTGTTAGAAGAATTTTAGTCATAAATATAATTAGAAATATAGACACTAGTAATCACATTGTTAGAAACCTTGAATATACTTTCAATATATTGGGAAAGAATACTCATTCAAAAGATCATAATTGTCTCATCATGTAATATCATAATATATTTTAAACAATTCCATAAGGAAGCATTATTTTATGACACACACATTTCATATTTTTAAATTAAATTAAAAAATAAAAAACTTCAACACTATTCTATTGAAAGAGAAAAACTTGATAGCTTAGGTCAAGAAAATTATTGTACCTACATTGGTAGGTTTCTTCATTCAAACATGAAATTAACTAATCATGTTAAGGAACTAGTACAAACTTTTTGGGATGAAAACATTGGGCCTTCATACAATCAAAAGTATGTGCTAAAGTTGAGAAAAGGTTGTAATGACAATCAACCCCACATTAAGCACTTGCTTGACATGACACAAGCAAAGCTTTATGAGAAGTTCAAGAAAGTGCACATGGTATTGAACCTGTGCAAAAGATATTTTGAGAAATGTAAACATTGGTATTTCAAAAAATGCATAGATTGTAACACATTTTATTGTAGAAACCACGTAGAATTTTATTATTTTCATGACACATATGTACACATATGTCATGTTTTGTATCTTCATATTTTGTATGATTTCCTATCCATACTACATCCAATTTCATCGAGGGAATTTATTCATAGTATTATGTGTACAATGCCTGATAGATAGAGATATTATGAAAAATATTTTTTAGATGGGACATGCTAGAATTGGTGTAATGAATTTGCATTATTGATCGAGTGCATTTATGAAGTGAGGAGCACAAATTTAGGAGGATGATAGTATATATGTATAGCTTCAAATATGTTACCTATGAACTAAATAGTGGGAAATAAAGATAAAATATTACGTTCGTGAAGTATAGGGTATGTTAAGATATCATTATTTATTATTGTACCTTCAAATTCAACATATATAATTTTTCTTGTGACTTCACTTTTATGTCATTAGATGTGAGTATGTGATTTCATGAAGTATTTTTTCATATAAAGAATGAAGTATTTTTTCAACCTCTTTATGTAGCATGATGGCAAGACAAACAATTTAGAATATGCAAGGAAACCTTTCCCCTTGGTATTATATTTCCAGTTATGGCTTTTGTTGAGAACTACACCATTCAACCACATAATGAGATCCATAGCTAATATTATCATTCATATAAAGTTAGCATAATGGTACATATCACAACATGTTCCATATAGCAACAACGAAAGGAGGGTAATAGTGAAGGAGACAAAATTCTAGATATGTGATGAAAGGTAACATGACCTACATGTTGGATTAACAATTATACTAAGAGAGAGGGGTGACTTAGTGTAATACAATTTTAAATTATTTGAAAATTTTAATCACAAAATAATACACCCATAATATAAGATCATTAAATGAAAGATATATGTGGAAACCCATCTAGGAGAAAACCACAAAAAATATTTTAATTATTTAATGATTGAAGCAGACACTAACCTATTGTTACAATCATTGCAGGCACCAACCTATAGGAGACATCGATCTACCTCAAATTTGCAAGAAACAACTTGTAGGAGACATCAATCCCCTTAGGTGTGTAAGCACTAAATTTTAGGAGATAATAATCCCTTTAGATTTGCAAGAACCAACTTGCTAGAGACACCAATCTACTTTGGGTTTCTCAATCCAATTCCTATTTACCTTTTGGATCTTTGTTTTATCACATTTTCAAATTGGATATAGACTTACTTTATTCATTTCTTATACAGACAACAATATTTAATTCAGGTATCCTTCCTTTCTTTTCTTTCTCTGCAACATTGTTATCTTTCTAGTTCACTAGGAGTCATCTATCATGTGGCATAGCACAACACTCTATTATTCACTCTTTACTTGCCCAAATATCACACAATTTACACATCCACTTCACTCATGTACGCTTCACGTGCTCATCCTCTCCTTACGCATGGTCTCACATCAATCGTGCTTTCTGATGGTGTTATAGTATTTTCTTCTCAAAGGTGTACGAAAAGAAATCACCTAAGACTATGGATGAAAAATAATCTCAACAATATAAATGGCTGATAAACATTGTAGATCTGAAGAAAATGATAGAAACAAAACCTGTCAAAGTCTTGATCTATGCCACAATCATAGTTAAACAATTTAACAAGATGAAATAGTAATAAATGCAGGTAACTCCAATTATCCAATGGAAACCAGATATACAAAGAATAGATTTTATTAAATAACACTTGTGAATGGACAAAATAGATGTTACCATTCCCCATCTATGGGATGGGTTCTTGGATATCCTCAAATGTCTTCAGCTTGTGTAGAGTCTCTCTCCTCTATAATGTGCAAACCTAGCAAATAAAATGTTTGAGCTCAATGGAAACTCAAATGGAAGAAAAATGGCGGTGGAAAATGAAAATAACCAGAGTTATAACAATGAGTGCAACAATGAAAATAATCAAAAGTGAATAATGAATGGAAAAACCTTCTATTTATAACAAAATATTGATTTATCCTCGAATAATGAGAAATAATAAAATATTATTAATCCCATTCTTGGAATAACCACTAGTGATATTTTATATATTTGGTTAGGTGGGAAAAAGTATTTAAACTTTTATTTAGAAAAATTAAATAAAGAAATGATTTATTTATCATATCAAGAAATTGGTTAAGGAATAATAAGCAAATAACAATTTATTTAATTTTTTCTAAGGGATTTAGTCAAATTTGACAAGGAATAATAATTAATTATTTCTAGGGAAAAATAAGATAATTAATAACTTATCTATTTATTTTTCATAATTGCGTCAAATATGACAAAGAATAATAACTGAACAATGGTTTAATTGATTATTTCTAGAAGAAAATCAAATAAATAGTGATTTATTTAATTATTCTTCATGGGTTTAACTACCAACCTAGATCCATTTTAACACCAGATCTATCAAGCGCCAAGTGGGATCAAATCTCTCAAGGTGAAAACCTATTTTTTGAGTGCAAAACTTGAGGAAATGTTTGCACCTTGACAGATTTGATCCCTCTTGGTGCTTGATAGATATGGTGTTAAGATGGATCTAGGTTAGTTTTAGTCATGTGCGATCGTACAAAATTTGTTAAACATCTAATTATTTTGATAATTTTAAATATGTTAAATATGTTGAAGATTAATTTGGTCAATTTAATTTAAAATTTTCTTAGTTACCTCAATTTATTGAGATGAGAGACACTGTTAGTCACTTGAATGATGAAAAATTATGAAATACAAATTTTGAGTGCAAAGTGTCAATGTAACAATTTTGATAGATAGAAAATGTGAATACTAAGAATATTCTCAATTACAAACAATCTTCATTGCAATCAATCCAAAACTATTTTTTCCATTTTCTCATATGAAAAGAGTAGTTGGAATCATATACCATTCAAATATTTTACTCGAGCTACTGTAGTAAACAACATACCTTGTCTATGTTGCTGTCTAATATTAATAGTAGTTTTATCCAAAGTCAATCATCGTGACTTATGGAGTGTTAAACCCCAAATAATTTTCAATGGTATTTATTTTCTATTTCCACATTTGAATGCAAAGTAATGAATCATTGTGACTTATGGAGTGTTAAACCCCAAATAATTTTCAATGGTAGTTATTTTCTATTATCGCATTTGAATGCAAAGTAATTAACAATGTTGAATGATGGAAAATGGGAATAATAAGAACGTGCCCAATTATAAATTCAAGTAAGAAAATTTTTTATTTAGGATGAAAATTCAAGTATTGCATTTATGGTTGAATAATTTTTATGTGCTTACACTGAGAGAGTGTGAATGTTTTGGGGGTGAGAAACAGAGACAAAGGGGGATATAGATATAGATGGGGGGGAGAGGTAAGAAGAGAGAGGCAAAGACAAGGAGGGAGGAAGAGATATGGATGTGGAGAAAGAAATGTTAGAGAGATAGAGAAGGGGAAGAGAGAGAGGGAGGGGAAAGGAAGGGAGGGAGGGAGAGAGAGATAGATAGATATGGAGAGAGATTGTGTATGTTTAGGGGCTAAGATAGAGAGATAGAGAAGGAGAGACAATGGGAGATAGAGATATAGATGAAGGAGGTAGAGATGTGCTTACACTGAAATTAATGCACACTATTAATCTAATTACTTTGAAATTAGATTACATCATACATGTAGTTGCATCAAATTAGAAATCAACAGCTCCGCTAAAATCAATGCATCTCGTGCAAACAATCAAATAGGATTATAAATCAATATCTACACTAAAATCAATGCATCTAATGCAAGAAATCAAATATAAGTAGAAATCAACATTTATGCTGAAATCAATGCATCTAGTGTAAGATATTAAATATGATTAGAAATTGACATCTACACTAAAATCCATGAATCTAATGCAAGCGATCAAATAGGATTAGAAGTCAATATCGACACTGAAACCAAAGCATCCTATGCAAGTAATCAAATAGGAGTAGAAATCAACATCAACACTGAAATCAATGCATCTAGTGTAAGGTATTAAATAGAATTATAAATTGACATCTACACTGAAATCAATGCATATAGTGCATGTGATCAAATAGGATTAGAAATCAACAACTACATTGAAATCAATACCTCTATTTTAGTGAAAATCTAAAATATTCATGACTTTCTAGATCTAACTTCTATGTCTGTATTTGTCTCTGTAAGACTCTTTCTTCTTCCTTCTCTCTCCACCTTCCATTTTGTGTCTACCTCCCTCCTCCTCTCCTTCCCTCTCTTCCCCTCCCTCTCTCCCCCTGTCTCACTCTATCTGCCTCTCCCTAAATTTCTCTATCTTTCTCTTCTTTTCTCTCTCCCTGCCATCTAAATTTATACCTCCGTCCATCTCTACTTATTTGCCTCCCTATCTCAATCCCCTAAACATATACCACATTCTCTCTCTCTCTCTCCATATCTCTCTATATATCCATCTATATCTCCCTCTTCCTTTCCATCTCTATCTCTTCCCCTTCTCTCTCTCTCTCTCTCTCTCTCTCTCTCTGAATCTCCATCTCTCCCTTGCCACTTTGTCTCCACCTTTCTCTCTCTATGTCTTTCTTCCCCTTCCAACTCCATCTTTCTCTCCCCCTCTCTCTCTCTTCTCTCTCATGTCCTCTCTTTTTCCTTACTCTCTCTCCCATTCTTTCCCACCTCCCTTTGTCTCTGCCCCCATCATACACACACACTCTCTCCACCCTCCAACCTTGTCACTATATCCCTCCCTCTCTCCTCTCTCTCCCCCTCTCTGCCCCTCCATATATATGTCTCCCTATCTCTCTCTTCCCCTATCTTTATCCTCTCCTTTTCTCTCTCTTCCCTTGTCACTCCCTGTCTTGCCCCCTCCAAATACATCTCTCTCCCTCCCTCTCTCCCCCTCCTCTCTCTCTTCCTTTCTCTCTCTTATTGTGTCTCTCTCCCACACTTTATTCCCCCTTCCATCTCACTCTCTTTCTTAAATATGATCCCATTGTATTGTATTTAAGAAAGTACTTAAATTAATAAAAAAACATAATTGGTTGTAAAATATTAAACCTATATTTTGGATCAATCATGTTAAAGAAAATACAATAATAAAAAGATTAAAAGAATCACCCACTATCTTTCCTCTATCATTGTTAATCACTTTGCTTTCTCACTTCGCTTGGATCCTTGATTAAGATGCATATATCCTAGTTCTTTATAGTATTATTTATATTATATAAATGTTCAATATGTTATATATAAAAGATTCTCTTTTTTAATTTATTAGGACCTCAATTTTAATTGGAGGAGGGAAAGGTTTAGATAATCTCACAAGTAATTAACATTTTTTCTCTACATTTAATTAAAAAATGTATAAAAATAAATAAAATAAAATTATGTAAAAATATTTTTTAATTTGAAATAAGTTATTGGTTTGGGCATGTGGTATTGATAAGCATGGATGGGCCCATGTATTGATAAACATGGTAGTAGCCCATGGTATTAAAATTTTCTTCCCCCCCTCTCTATCTTTCTCTTGTGTGTATTGGCCCATGGTATTGTAAAATAACCTACTTAGAAGTTAGTATTATCCATGGTAAATATTCATGATTAAAAATCTTGTCATATCTTAAAGATTAAGTTTTTATCTGCTTATTAATTAAGCATTAAAAATATATTGATTACATAAAATATAATATTACAATATTATATGTTACCCAATATCTATAACCACCCCACCTAATAAATAGTGGCTAGTGGTGGAGAGAAATACTAATTAAAATGTTATATTATTAAATTTTATCTAATATTTCAGGTGAGATCCCACCCTAAATATTACATTCTACTCAATATTTCCCTTCACTCCTAATTTTATTGAGCACTTTCCATTATATTTAGTTTACCTTCCTACAACCAAAAACCTCAACGCAATGAAATATAAATTTACCTCGTTATCGTGCAATCTAAAATGTGAATGCCACGAAATACAAATTTAGTGGGTTACCTCGTTATTATTATAGGATATGCACAATTGAATCCTTACCTAATTTTATTTGTTATTCAATGAATAAGCTAATGGATATGTTTTTAAATTTTATATATATCATTTTCAAAATTGAGTTTGTTAATATTAAGCCGACATATTTTTTAATTATTTATTTACTTTTTTTTTTTTTTAAAAGTAACGTTACACATATCTTCAACATATACAATATATATTAGCTGACACATATATAATAATGTTATTCAGCATATACAATATATTTTAGCCTACACATATTTTTTTTTAATGTAAGGTTATGTTACATGACAAAATCTCCTTCATATTTTTTAATTTTTTTTTAATGTAACATTACATTATGTGACAACATCTCCCTCATATTTTTTAAATATTTTTTAATGTAACATTATGTTACGTGACAACATCTCCCTCACATCTCCCTCATACATCTCCCTCATATACTAGGTTGTAGAGCGCCTCTCGGCGCAATCAATTACTTAACAAAGGTGGTTTATTAAGTAATTTCTCACCGTGAAAGCAATTTTACTATGGTAAAATTGGCTTTACATGGTGTACTTCGATCCATCTAGTAAATTAGGCTAGATGATCAATTTTTTGATATTAATAGATTTCCCCCCAACGTAGAAGTGTTAGGAGAAAAACATATGACCAAAGTACGTTGTAAAGAAAATAACTAGAGAACAAAGTGGTGTCAGAGAGAGAGAGAGAGAGACCAATAGAGCTGAAGCGAAGGAGGATAGGGATAGAGGGGGCAACACCAATGCAAGTCTCCTTTTATGTTGTGGTACCAAACCTCAATGGCATGGGGGAGGCACAACTATACCCGCCGAGATAACTTAATAAAAAAATAATGGTGCGCTTAGAAACGTAAAACTGAGCGATGAAGTACATGCTAAATGGTACATGACACGCTGTCATAAATGAGCCAGAAAATAATACAATGTGTCCCTTATACATAATGCACCTGGAAAAAACATGAGCCAGGGTTGAATACAATAGCATCTGAGTGCATGAGATATAATGGCCCTTCCCTCACAAAATGTGTGAGAGGGAGGGTAGAACAATTGAAGAATCCCTGCTGAACAGGGAAGGGCTCTGCAAAACTGAATGGATCATCTAAAGGAGACGTGCATGCTATGAACACTATGGTTGGTAGGAACTGAACCCATCAAATCTTCAAAATTTCATCTAAGGTTGTAGCATAATAGAAATTCCTCCGAGCATGTGGGGAGCTACCTAAAGGGCCACCCTCTCATGAGGTCTGAAACATCTTACACACATCTAGGAATCACTAGTACAATATATTGCATCATTGGACCATCAAGTGTATGGATCACGAACATGAAACAACCAAGTCAAAGGGAAATGATGAGTCCCTTTGCTTGATCCAAGGTGCCGAACAAGAATGGAAGGTGGAACCAAGATACACCGCCCTCTAGGTCATTCTTTTGGAATAAATGAGCTGATGTTGATAGAGTAGGGCCCGCGATAGGTGAGGAAATGAGGACCATCAACTAAGGCATGAGAGAAAATAGTAATGTGATTGATGGAATGACACCATGGACAATGTAAAATGTGGGACTGAGGGACAAATAGATGACTTCCGTTATCAGAGGATAAAGTGAATGGTTTACCTGGCAATGATTGACTCAACTTCGGTGGGGATAAGGGCAGTATCACTGGAGGCGAAAATGAGCAACACAGGATGAATAGTATGAAAATATGGATGCAATATTGTGGCACGATAGAATGGGATGTGAAATAGACTCCATGGATGCAATGGTGACTTATCGCGGATGCTCTCAACAAGGGTGACTCAATCACACTGCCACACATAATAGGCCTGGTGGGGACCATGAAAACATGAGTAAAAAATAGTTACTCATGAAGAAAATCAACACGTGGTATGAAAAGTATTAAGGCAAGGTGGTCCCTAAGGTACAAGTGTTGCTTTATGAATAAATTTGATTTTGAGAGGCGACAAAGTGACCCTTCTTGGAAAAATGACTTCCTCGTGAACTGTCAAATCATCAAAAACTGAGGAAGATTGATTATAGTACTCAACGAGAGATTTATAACAGTGCTAATGGTTCATCAAACTATGCTACGGTTTGGTCGCAATGGGCTACAAAAAAATTGTGGATTTTTCTATGAAAGGACGTTTTCTCTCCAATTTGACTTCATTTGCTAGGTGAGATGTGGTGAATTTGGATAGGAGGAAAGTGCCCCAAATCTTATGGAGATCATAGTGGACAAACCAATCATTGGAATTAGGATTTGCAACTTTTAGGTAGGTGGCCTTACTTATCTCTTCAATTTCAGTGGTTTACTTTTTTATCTTTAGCATCTTACAGCTCCCTCGGAGACCCCTGCTCCTCTTCACAGTCACATCATACTTGTTGGGCCCAGACGTGTGATCTGGCTCATAGGAAACAAGTGAAAACCTGTGAGCTTGCACTTTCTGGTCAGAAAACTGTGATTTGGGGCTAAAACGAGGAGTGGTCTGCTGGCCTGGTGGGGGCTGTAGGTTGATCAGTGTAGACTAGTGTTTTATTCCATAAACTGATAAGACATTTGGTGTTTTGCAGGCATGGCAGAGCTGAAAATTAGTCGGCATGAGCGAGCCTCTTAGATACCATTCTATCCGAGATTAAGAGGGATCAGGGGGTTCGAGGGGCATTAGCTCGCTGTGGGGTTCCCAAGTTGGTAAAGAACCCATTGATAAGGGAAAGTGAGCCCTTGCTATCGAGAATTGTGAGCTATTTGGATCCAAAATAGGAGGTCTTTGTAGTGCAGGGTCACAAGATTGAGCTCACATTCTAGGATATTTACTTCTTGACTGGACTACCTCCCCTCATAGTGGTGGGGGATATCCATCTGGTGTTGCCTCATGGGAGGAACATTACAGAGTTATGGATCTTGGGCAGCTAGGGGTTCCACTACATCACTGGTGGGTAGATGATTTTGATTGAGAGTGTTTTGGTCAGGACCTACTATGGGTGGGCCCAAATGATGCTGTCGTTGGTGAAATGATAATTAAGTCTATGGAAGAGGCAGGTGAACCATGACTCTACTTTTGGTATAGTACTGTGTGCATTCTTCTTTGAGAAGATACCCACCCTCCATTCTCATGTACAGATTTGAGATGGGGGGCCACATGAGCCTAGGATGCATCATTGGGGGCATATACTGTGCAGAGGAGGAGGAGGGGGAGTCAGAAGAGTGTTATGACCTGAATTTTTCACACATTAGGATCATATGACCCTTTACATTGACAATTACCCTTATAGTGGTATGAACTATCAGGGAGATCCTAACTTACCACATTCACCCGGGTGAGAATGGGGAGCACACGGTAAGTGTTAAATTTCTATTTTTATGGTGCATTTGATATTTTTATCACATGTATATGGTATTTAGTGTAAAATATGTGGTATGCATATATAGAACTGGTAAAACCTTCAATATATGAAGAACGAGTTGTAACACCTGGGGTTGCAGATCGGGGAACATCGTTGTCACTTCACGGTCCATAGGATACTGTGCTACTAGCTGATCTACACTGAAGGTGTGAGGTACTCTTGACTAGAGTTTCAAAGCATGCATGGCATGAGTTAGATGATTGATACACAGATGAGTGTACCAGCCTTCCCTTAAAGTGGTGAGGTATCATGTGGTGCATGGTGATGGCTGGTCAGGAAGTACATGATCTACATGCAGGTGGAGGAGAGCCTTTGGTGCAGGATCCATTGGACAATGACTAGATATGGGGACATGTGGGTCCCTTTGGTTTTGATTTTGGTAACATGCTATGGGCATGCCAGATTTATTTAGAGCTATGGGCTCCAAACACTTATATGATACATAATATGATTATGCATTTTTATATGACGATGATGGTTATCCATGTGTTGTGTTTATGGTTTTCTTCTATGGTATACATGTGATAAATTCCAATCTAGAATGTTGTTTGCATGGTATCTACATAGTTATTTTGGGCTCTAGGAACATGAATAAAAGTAATGGTTTCAAATTCACGTAGCAACATCTTAAATCGTAGGTATTTTCTAAATAGGACTTGGTTATGCACATGATACACACCATTCAATTGCATGACATGTAGCAAGGAATCTAAATGAACATGAAGATGAAGGATGCGATGAGCGAGGGAATCAACTAAAAAACCTACCATTGCATCATATTCAGCCTGGTTATTGGTGGCAAATCCAATGCACACACCGTTCAAAAGCACTAATGTATGCAAGGGGGTAAAAATGGCCTAGGATATCGAGGCTAGATTCTTGGAGAATCGACTTGCACCATCGGCATGACCGATATACGGTGTGGATGATGTATCCATTTGACAAGTGAAAAGAAAAACGAATGAGATGATGCAATCTACCTCACTTCATGGCAGAAATAAAGACATGCAAATCAAAGGGATATGCTATGAGTGACATTTCTTGAGGTAGAGTGCACTAGGAGAATTAGGAAGGAAATGGCCTTCATAATCGTCCAAAAAATATGCCCCCTTACCTAAGTGCAAGGGTAATCAAGGGTAGACATAGATTCCATGATGTCCTTATCAGAATGGAAGATGGGTGAATAGAAGGAAGACTAAATACATGATGCGGCATTGGTACTTGGTGCATCAACCTAAGAGAGAAGGTTCACATATGCATCATCTATAATGGTAGATGACAATCTTGTAGATGGAGTATCTATGGATGTTGAGACCTGGGATTCTCTTAAAAGAGGTTCAATAGAAGGGCACGTTGAACCCTAAGAAAGGTTTGTCTACAAGGGGCTCAAGGATGATGATAGCTAAAGGATACGGACCATGGAGTCCATCATCTCGACATTGGGGGGAGGGATCACAATGGTGGGACTAGAGTCCCCCTATTCCAGTTTACTAGTGGTACTAGAATCCATGGGTAGACGAGTAGGTGTTCCACTATAAGTGGTCACGTATTCACAAAGTGCCTCAACGAAATCACGAAATTTTTCGAGACAAGGGCAACAATGGGAATAGTGACCATGATGATCGCACAAGGCACAAGGGTGCTTTTTGCGTAACGCTTTGAGTTTCTTGGCTGGACCCGGTAAGGTAATTTGGACCTCAGGGATATTTGACTAAGGGAATGTTTCATGAACCAAAGGTTTGAGATGAGGGAGTTTAGGAAAATTATTGGTGGTGTGCCCAACAACTTTATGCAAAGTACACATAGGTGACGACTTTGGGGCCTTGGTGACTATTGGAGCTTGGGGAGCCTTGTCCTTAGGTTATTTCCTTTTAACTTTCCCCCCTGTCCAGATGTGTGCGCAACAAGAGTGGGTTCCTGTTGACGTTGTGATTGAACTGAAGCAGTGCAAAGGGCCGTAGGGACTAGTTGAACTGGGGTCAAAGCATTATAAGTTCGTAGCTGACCAGGGAAAATTATTGCAAGGGGATTAATGTACCATACTGGGATCCCCAAAGTCATGTTAAGAAGGACCAACGAATCCATGGCAGGAACAAAAAATATTCCCAGAGGGGGAAATAAGAAAGGTATATGGCCTATAGGGTAATGTCCTAATGGAACAACTCCTGGATGGTTGAGATTTGGAGGAATAGTTCCTAGTGGGAACATAGGAGAGGCACCCACAAATGGAGGAGGTCCTAGGGGGTGGATCTAGATGACTTGGCTGGGATGGTAACTGTAGTGTGCTAAGGAGATGGTTTCGGATCAGATGTACCAAACTGCTTGAAGGTAGCCCATGAAGCTTCTAACATGTAAACACTCATAGAGTCAGGCTCTGAGATGAGAGGAGGAGGACCAGGTAAAGCACTTGATAATGAGGAATATTTGTAGACTTTGGGTGGAACACCGATGGGAGGAGTTGAAGACTGATTATCTGACATTGATGAGATAATGGACTCAAGGGAGATCGTGGATGTTGGCTCGTAGTAAGTCAACTGATTGATGGTAACAATCTTCCCTTCATGGGGGAAGCACATCTTGCGAAAAACCGTAGGTGCAATGGCTGACATGGAATATGCATAACTACAACCTAAGAGAATGTTGTAATCTAAAGGGGCATCAATAACCTCAATGTCTACATGGACAGTCTTTCCTACAAGGGTCAGCAGATAGTTGTGGTACATGCCAAGAGGCTGGGAGGAGTGCCTTTCCCAAGCACGCAAAGTGATGGTGGAGGGGGACAAATCAGGTGACTAAATTTGTTTCCAAATGGTAGTGAACATCACATAGGTGGATGCACCATCATCAATAATGCATCGGGAGATGATGGCATTACGAAATCTCACTGGTATCTCGAAAGCAGCAAATGAAGGCAATGGGGGATGTTCTGATGTATCAACTAGGAAGACAATAAAATGATCATCGAAAGGATCGAATGTGCCCAAAGAAGTTAGTAGAACTTTCTTTTGATATGGGCACAATTGGAGGACTTCCAGCATCAACATGGTAGCAAGTGATTGTGCCAAGTCATCTACTATACTGTATGTATGGGCACCTCAGTTAAAAGCTGCATTATAGTGTAATGTTCCCTTTGGGATCGTGGGAATGGCCTCAACTTTAGTTTGAGGGATTTGTAATAGAGCATTTGGTGTCGTAAGAGGCTCTTAGTAGATGCTTTGGTATTGGACTCAGTGGCGGACGAAGTCGATGGCTTGTCATATTGATGCGATCGAGTTTGTAGATTGATATCGGAGGGATTAACCTCATCAAAATTCATCATAAGGATCTAGTAGTCACTAGGACATGAAGGTTAATGGGGATGGGCTGCTTGATCTGGTTGAAGTTGAGCAGCAACAAATCCTTGCTTATGGAAAGGATTTGTGAGCACTTCCATTTGAGATTGTGTAGGATTATGAGGTGATTGATGACCTCTAGAAGATGCTTGAGCTTCCCACATTTGGCGCATCTAGGGTAAGAGAGGAAACTCATGTGTATAATGGACATGTACACCACAAAATTCACAAGTCTTGTTCATGTGAATAACCTTGTTCTTCTTGGGTTGGCTACCTTATTGTTGGTTGTTAGTGTTAGGATGGTTCCCCTGGGGTTCCCTAGGTTGATTTCCTTGATTACCCTGGTTACCATGGTCACCCTTACCCTTATTCATTTTCTTCGAATTTTTTGGATTGGTCGCACTCTGTAATGGAAACACTTGACCCTAAGGGGGCGATGGCTACTAGGGTTGAGGATGCATGGGAGGATGTGGCACTAATGTTTGAGGGGTTGGAGCGCTTGACCGTGCATAAGGAGGAGTAATGGTTTGGTAGACAGGTTGGGGCACTGAACACTTGTTGCTAGTAGGTGGTGCATAAGTGTTGGAGGAATTGGTGCCCCCCTGTGGATAGCCATAACTTTGTTGTGTATATGGCAAAGGATGTGAAAGGGTTCCAAGGATATTGTCGATGGTGTCAGATGCCCCGATTGCATTGGCACCTCTAGGATAGGGGAGGTCTCGAATGATGGTATAGACATAACCGAACTGCTCATAAATTAGGTCATATCTCAGAGCGGTTTGGAGAGTTTCTTCCTCCGTTTGAGGAAAAAGGGACACGGCATCTTTTCCAATGGGTGATAAAAGGCTCCTAAGAAACCAATCTAGGTATACACGATCTTTGAAGGGCGGGGCACAACATGTGCTTCTCCTTCTATGTCATTCATGAACATGATCAGAAAGGTGAGTGGTAGAGGACTAACAGAATGAGGTCAATAGCTCCGTACCAGTGTCGTACTAGAGATGTACTTGAAAATATGAGAGGAATTCTTTAGCAAACGTCATGAAAATGGAATGAGATGTGGTGGGCTAGTCAACATACCATTTTGCAGCGTCTCCAATGAGTGTGCATTGGAACAACCGAAGACGAATGGAGTCATCAGTATTTGAGTTGGAAAAACACCACATGTGGAAGTAGTGGACATGATTGGTAGTGTCCTCTCTAGAATTACCCTCAAACTTTTGGATGACTGATGGAAGCTTAGTCGCCATAGCAGGCCAATCAACATTGTGGTGTATAGGGTCATTTATCAACTGGCTAAAATCTGGGAGACTTAACCCAACCATAAAAGTAGCATGGGGGTTGCCATAACAATTCTTGAGACTGTTCTGCTAGTTTTGACCACCAGGGTAGAACGGGAGGCAATAATAGGTTGGGTTCCTGCATCAGTTGTGGGTCCAAACATGGTGATGATATGCAGTGAAGGAGGCTCGGAATCAGATCAGGAATCGGATGAACTAGGAGAAGAGTTAATATGGGGAGTCAAAGGGATATGAACTCGAACCCAGCGGGGAAGAGTAATATGCCAAATTAGAAACTGGGGATGAAGGCCTAAGAATCTGCACGACAAATGCCCTGGTGGCACAAAGGTGGTAAGACATACGTGACACGAAAATGGTGAAGGGAGATCAACAATATGCATTTGTCCCTGTCAGTGGAGAGAAATTTATTATGTTAAGTCTTGGCTTGGTGGTGTAAAACAAGCGCCCTTCACTTAAGGTGTGCTTGTGCGTGAAAGTGTGTTTATTTATTAAGTAAAGATCATGTTTGAAAAAAGAAAAAATCTAGTTGAAAATAAACTAAAATTAACAACAGAAAATGAACAACAAAATAATTAACTAAATCCCACCCAAACTGGGTTTGCAAACAATGTGCTGGTTGGTGGCGAAATCGACTGGAAGCACACTAAAAAGGTCAAGAGATATAATTTTTGGTGTGACTGGGATCGAATGACACTAGGCTCTTGGAAATTGGTGTAGTTACAAAAAAAAACCAATGCAGAAAGATAGGGAGATGGGTGGAAAACCTAGGGCAACCGATGGGACCCTAAGGCCAATGAAAAAACAAGGTTTAATATGAAACTATGGATTGAAACAACCTATATTTGGAGATCTAAAATATAAGGGTACAGATCTGGAAAATATGGCTGAAAGTGCTACAAAAACTGAGACTCCTTACTCAAATAAAATCCTCCTATAAAGGTGGAAGCATATTAGAAGCCCTAAGGGGATAAATTCCACTTCAATGAGTAAATCAGAATATATCAAGGCCTAAGAAGGATGAGACAGAGGTCAAACAACCCAACAAACAACTCTCGGCAAAACCTAGAAATAGATTCGATAAACACCTGGAGACCCTAAAATCACAGGTACTTGAATGATGTCATGTCCCTTGAATGAGACCATGTCCCTTGGGCTGAACGGATGATAGAATAGGGATGATGATCTATTCACTGTAAAAATTTTCTTGTCTTATGAAAGTATGTTTACATATTCCTAATGCTAAAGAGCAAGCACTACGACAGGGGGAGTATACTCAAGTTAACATTTGAGTATCATACTATTTATTAACAATTGGTATCATCAATTTCTATCATATGTTTGTTTCTTAAGGACAAACATGGAAGATAAAGGCTAATGGTGTTTGTTGCATTGTAATATTGCCTGAATGATCAGAGCTTAAGTTGTAGATATGATGAATGGTATGACCGTTTTGATGCTTTGAGACTATTCCAATTAGTAATTGGCGTTAGACATCAAATTTTTGGAGAGAACACATATTGGTGAAAAAAACATGATTACAGGGGGATAACAGTCAGTTATCAAGTGCTCAACAAATGGTAACAATGGTATCGACTAAGCAATTTCTATCACTGGTTTCCAGGGTATTAACACTTGGTATCAAGTATTATCAATTGGTACTAATTTCCATTAGTCTTTTCTTAGAGTGTAGCATTCATGTTGTAAGTATGAGATTGTAATTCCAAGTTTTGGTAAAATATTCCTTATTTAAATGTTGTTATTGTTTACGATGAGCCAAATGTATCATGGTGAGTTTGTTGTCATTAGAATTTTGTCAAGTAGAGTATAAGTTGTTGATTTAAGAATGCATTGGTGAGAGTCCCTCTATGTTTTCCATATAATCATTTCTAAGTGTTGTTCTTTTTTGTTCATCAGTTGAGAATTTGATGGTGTCATTCATGCATAGGATAGATTGTTGTCTTTACTAGAGGTTAGGTGTATATTTCTAGGAAGAGGCACTAGAATGAATGTAAGCCTAGCTGAGACTTAGACTGGTAGACATGATTTTTTTCATGGCTCAATTGTACAAGCATGTGTTGTTTCAGCAAGAGATCCCTCTTGACAACTTGAGGTAGATAATGGGAGTAATTACTCTCCTCCTTTTAACTCAATATTCTCCACATGATAGAAAGGAAGTTGCTTAGATCATATCAGAGAAGACTGAAGTTTTTAGGATAAGAAGAAATAGTTTACAATTCCACATGATCAACAAGAAGGGGGGATATTTTTGACATGGGGAGCATGCTAGTATTTTTCCATTGATGTCAAAGGGGGAGATGTATCTCAAGGAAAAAAAAAAAACAAAAGATGGATAAGTAATAGTGATCAATCAAAAAGAGAAGTCCACCCACAAAAGTATATCAAAACAACAGTATAGAAAGGAGAAACATCCAAATGCAGAGAAGACAAAGAGTACACTTATTGGTGATGTTGTTTTTGTTTGATCATGGTGTTTCCATCAATGTCAAAGGGGAAATTTTTTAGAAATGTGTTTTCATTGATGGAAAAGGTGACGAGGATGAAGGCAAAAGAAATTTAGAATATGATGGGTTATTTTTATAATATGTTGACAAATGAGAGGTTAATTTATGTCAAGTAATTGATGTCAAGTATTGACAAAGGCATTGTCATTAGTTCATTGATGCCATAGGTGCCAATGGCGTTGTATCCAGGTCAATGGAACTGCAATAGAAAAAATAGAGAAAACTACAAGAACAAGGACAATCAGCACATGTATGGCAAATTAGGTGTCGCAAAGCTCAGATGTTTCCAAGCACATTGGTGAATAATAGTGGTGGAGATAATTGGTAAAGGTGCAAATAAATTTGAGTCATTTCTTGTATATCAATTCACCTTAAAGACAATTGTAACCCACTTGGATTGATATATCTCTGAAAGATATTTCCAGTGGTATGTGGAAGTTCAGAAATGGCCTCCTAGACCGAAAGGTATTTCTAGTCAAAGCTAGTAACCCTAAAAGTCAAAGATTATAGAGATATAAATGGTAAAGGACCTTTGGAGCATGTTTAGTTTTGGCGTTTTAGCCAAAAATGATGGAGAAAACTATTACAAAATGGCTAATTAGTTACTAAAAAATGACTAAAATGTGCATATAAACAACTATTTTTGGTTAGTGACCAATAGTAGCTAATTTACAGTATCTTATAACATGACGAAATTTTAGTCGTTTTTAGCTTAGTCATTAATTGGCTGTCTCAATTTAATTTTCTAGTAATATATTTAGTAATAAATTTGATGATTAATTTAGTCATTGATTTAGTCATTAATTAAATCAATAACTACCACAATTAATGAGCAAATATACAACAAAATATATTACTAAATGATCACACGAGAAAACCAATTAATGACCAAAGAAATATGATCAAAATGTTGGTCACATTATAAGATACTGTAAATTAGCTACTATAGTCATATACATGCAAATTTTAGTCATCATTTGAAACCAATTAATGACCAAATAAATATGACTAAGGTTTCATCGTGTTATAAGATACTATTAGTTACATATTCATTATATAAATGATTACTTTAGTAGTTTATATTCAGTTCATTTACTTTCATTAACAAACATTATAAACAACTAATTTAGTCATATATTCATTTTATTTATGTTCATCATTAATCAACATAAACTACTAATTTAGAAGTTTTAGATTGATTTTGTGTGTTCATTATTAATCAACATGAATTAATTAGTATGATTTTGCAACTAAATAAAAAAAATGGCATACAATGTACATGTTCATCTAATATTAAAACCCAAAGTTACATATGTTAATTACAATACTAAATAATATCAAGTGAAACTATATATAATTTCAACCACATAAATTATATTACATAACATGTCGAGTATTAAAATATGAGTTTCCAACTTAATATTGGTTGGAGTACAATGTACACATGAAATATTGTTTCATCATTTCAAAACATTATCATTGTGTTGCCAAGGCATTACAGGTGAATTCACAAACTCCGAAGACTTGACCATCAGTATCTATGTGTGTGTCTTGTGCTGCAAATTGGCTCTATATGCACCACTAGACCAATTCTCTTCTCTCTCTTTTTAATTTTCATTATCTCTCCAGTGTTATTGTTCTCCTTTTTCCTTAATTCCTGCTTCTTACCATCAATACTGAGTTCCTTTTCTGAAAAGGAAATAAGATACAATGCAGAGTATAAGACATGAAGGACGATGAACATCATAATATAAAATAAAGTTTACTATAAAGGATTTATACAATATAATATACGTCAAGATCAGAAAAATTTTCAATGCCATTTTTCCCCTTAAAAGAAAGAAACTTGAACAAGTTTTCTTCAGCTGGGCAATAATGGCCACTATGTCGCTAGATGGCCTGTATAAACAAAGCAAATAAAACATCACCATAGAAAATAACACCTTATTAATCTTAGTATTCAAACTTCAAGGAAATCTTAGTAAAAATCATGCCAACGAAGTTACATGCTAAAAATATCAAGGTATAGATTACTTATACACTGTGGGAGTGGAAACAAAACTCCTAGAAAATGCAAAAGCTAAGTTTAGAATAAAATGAAATGAAGTAAAAAGGATGAAATAATAGGAAAACCTTGTATACATGTATATAACTAGATAATGTAGAAGGCTAAGTGAATAAGTCTAGGGCTAGAGGTTGATGATGTCAAGAATGCCCAAGTCTAATGAGCATTTCTTCATATGAGAACTACTATTTGGGTCCATTATCACATATGAATAAGCCAACTAATCTATATAAAATTATTGATGTTTTTATTATATTTATGGATTAGTACAGTATAAGTGGATATATTGGAAAGACAATTCCCTTCCCATTGTGTTCCTAACCTGTGGTATAATATATTAGTTGTGATTTGGAGCGAATTTCCAACATCGAAAATATGTAGAAATCACCACTAGTAATCCTCCAAATAGGATTATTTTGGAATGTAACTTTCAGATTAAATTTTCCAATTCGAGCGAACACCTATGACCATTCTCAATCACTCAAACTCAAAACATCAGTGACCATTATAATGAAAAGATAAAATGAGATTATTTTTTATTTGTTTTGCAGATTTACATGCAAAGAACTGATAGTTTTCTCATATTTACCATACTTGTAATTTCCAATATATAACACATCAATTGATATTTGACAAAAAATACTTGATTCAATACAAACAATAATTTAACATATTACAACAATACCACCAATGTTCGATCCTCAATTAGTTCAAACTAGTTAGCACATAAACTTCAAGAAAGAGCTACAAGTAGAAATAAAAAATCCATCAATTAATAATCAATAAAAAATGGATAAGTCTTTCCCTAAAGCTTGATAAAAAACTATAAATATTGACAATCCACCGCAATTGCTGGTCTTGTTCAGAGAACATACTACCTGGAGAACTCATCTTCCAAATTCTTTTCTCTATCCAAATATTTTATCCAAAAATCAGTAATAAGCAACAAATACATGGTGTGGACTTGTTGATTTTGCAAAAAGAAGCATCATTGGATTTCCTTCATATCCGAAAGTTAGTTGCACTCCAATGAAAACATTGCCATTTTTTTTTCCGTATACAAGCAGGTTATCCTCATCAGAATAAGGTTCCATGGAGGCTTTACCTAGTTTTCTTCCAAATCCTTAGCATAAGGTGTTACTTGTTGGTACTCTCTCACATTCATTTTGTAAGAAACGTTAATATTTGGGTTGTTGAACTTGGCTTATTTGTCATGAATTATGTCTTCAATCAGTGGTTCAGAAGTATCTAGTAAACCTTATGCATTATAGCCATCTTTCTTTAGTTCCTGTAATACACTAAAAATTTGAAGAGAATACATTGAGCTAAGCTGTAGTGCCAGCATTGCCTTTTTTAGGTGGGAAGCTAAGTACAATTATTCATTTTTTCTTTTCCTCATGTAGAAAGTTATGATATATTACATCAGTGAAGACTATCGTTATAAATAACTTCAATTATCTCAATCAAGTTTTAACATGCAAAACAAATTGAAATGGAACTTTGACATGATCGCCTTTTTTATTCACTTTAAATGAGCCCACTTGATAGCCCTTGTGCAAATTTGTTCAACATGCTAATGAAGCTCTTTGAACTTTCCTATACATGAATATAAAGAAGTTAGAAAAAAAAATTGTAGCCACTTCAAAAGAACCCTACAATGGCTGAAGAGAAACTTTGATCCTACATATTTTTATGGTATCATGGCCCTGTTTTGGTATTCTAACATTGATGTAATGATAATAAGAGTTTCAGAACAAGGTTAACATATTAAGACAGATTAAATTGTTAACAAATTATCTAATTGATGAACTTGTTTAAACAGTGTTGAAAAAAACAACGAAATGTACTTGTTCTTGTAATGTAGCCTGAGAAAATAGTCATCTTCAAACTACCATCAAGCTCAGGAAGAGAAACCTACAATGAAGCTTGAATTGGATGCATTCCCAAAGTGTTGATAATCCATTCCCCTCTATTTTGTAACACTAGTGGCAAGGCCACAATGTAGAAAGCATCAAGCTTTGACGAAGATTCTATAGCACGAGGATAATCCTATCTAGTAGGTCCACCCGCAAGTGAAAACCTAGGCAAGGAAACCACAACATCTACGAGAGATTTATTTATTATTCGAATATACAAGAAACACTCCACAAACATGGGAAAATCTAATCCACTTGAAAATATTGGCACAACCTTTGAACATTTGGCTTCCAATTCCATCGCAATAGCCACATAATGGCCATCATCACCAGTAATAATGTGGATTGTTTGCAAGGAAATACCAATGAATGGTGCATTCATGTTTTTGATTTTCTCATTTGCATTCTTTCTGGTGTCATACCAATTCAAATACTCTTTAACATCATCATACATTCAAGGAGGAAGAGGGTTCCATATTCCTATGCCCAAATAGACAATTGGATCCAAAAACTCTAATTGTTCTTTATTGAGAGCAGACACACACAAAACAACAATCATCTTAAAGAATTTTTCAAGATTCTCTAGGGATCGACCCAACCAAAACTACAAACTCATGATATATGCTCTAGATCCTAAGCCTTGTCACTTGGAAAATAATTGAGGACTTTTGTTAGGGTCCTAACAAGCTTAAGCATTATTTCCTTAAAGCTTGCTGGCTTCCTCTTTCTTTTAAAAATTTGAAATAAATGACTTTTGTATTGGGCCAACTGAGGCATACTAAAAGAACCCATTTTATTTAGTTGGATTACCTCTCCATTGAAGGGAAAACAAAGGCAACATCTTGCTTTTCTCTTTTAACCTCCAATGTAGCCTTTACCTTTATTTATGTTTTCCCTTCACATCATCTGAATTAGCATTTGAAACAATTAAATTGCCAACAAAATCTCTTGTATTGTTAGAAATTGGGTTACTGTATTTTGGCTCAACCACTGACAATTTCTCACCTTCATTTATGCCCCAGAATACCCATCATTCAGATCATGGTCATGATCCTTTTGTGTGGTCCCTTCAAATTTATATGTAGCCACAATACCATCAACCTGGACCAGAGCTTGATTGTCCACATTCCCAGTACCAATTGTTGCTTCTAAAATCCTTGGCATCACAACAAGGTCCTTTGCATGACATTCTCTTTTTGAGTTTGCTCATATTTTACATCATCCTTGATGAAAGAGCGTATTCCTTTAGCATCGGTCTTCCCCAAATCTTGAAATCCAACCTGCTTGTGCAACTCAACAGAATTAGATGCCAAATGTTCTTTTCATGAAGATGATTTTGACATTCTAAATCTATAAAGGGATATGTATTTTGCAATGGTTATGAATGAAATATTGTGATTCCTATCACCAATCTACCAACCCCATCATACTTGTAGAAATGGTTGAAGATCCATCCACTATTCCAAATTTATCTATCTCTCTTAAATATGTTTGTGAATTGATATGTGTTTATCTCGACCTATTTATTCTCACATAAGCTTGATTTTTCATTCCCATACGAAAAACATTGGAGTCCTCTGATATTCTATGAGGGTCAATGTTGGGCATGGAATCCCCCCACAGCATGTTTTGGGGCTCAAAGACCAAGTTTTGAGTAATATTATTGTAAAGCCCCGCAAATTGTAGGCGCGGAGCGCGAATTGTATGTTAGAGTCATAGGGTTGTCTACCTTAAGTTTTGAATGTAGTATCGGCCTACCCATGGTATGCGGACCAAGGGATTGTATAAATAAAGCGACGCCATAAGTTGTAAAAAAAGGAATGAAGAGATGGAACTTGATGAATAGAATAACATAGTGAGCATAGAGCAAGATTCTAAGTATCTTGGGCATAGTAGTAGGCAGAGGCTCTGCAACTGAGTGCGCAGAGGCCTAGTAGAGTCGGTAGCTGAGTGCGCAGGGCGGAGTCGAGTCTATAACCGAGGAGGAAGAATAATAAAGAGAAGTTTCATTTGAATTCCATGTATCTGTTCTTGTGTTATTACATGTTTGATATCAATTGCAATTATATTGTTTATTTACTGCATGCATTTGTATGAATGGTGAATATTGTTAAGTATAACTCAAAGAATACAAATAAACTAAGTTAATCAACGAATATCGGGTTACTAATAAGGACTTGGGTAATAACATTGTTCGTCCCCTGAGTAGGGCTGCAAAAAGACAATATCACAGGCTACGAGGTACTGATAAGTGCATGTAGAGACGTGCACGCAATGTCAAACCACAGACCACTTGGAACCCATTAGACATCCCCAGGGTGCAGAAACCTAGTTCTAGCACCCTCCCATACTACTTTGGGTGAGACTTCAGTCCGCGCTCCATGGGTTGTTACTGAAAGGGCCAGTAGTACTGGGATTTGTTTGGCTAAATCATCTCCGAACCTGGGTCAAGCCCCAACAAGCCAAGAAATGGTTCCGTTGCCGGGACCAGGATTTGCATAAGGGATGTGTGATGTCGTGTCATTGGAATCCAATGAAGAAAGAAATTGAAGGGTGGTTAGATGGAAAGATTCACGAGTTCGCGGTGCAGGAAAACAAGAATCCACGAGTATCAAAGGAACAGTGGTTGGAGCGCTACTTATGTATGGAAATCCACGAAATTTTGTCTGCATCCTTCCGCTCTGAGTTATATGAGTGGATCGCGAAGCTAGTAAATAGTCAAGGAAGGTGTAGGTTGGACAAAAAAATTGTGTAGACTCCAGAATTAGTGCACAAATTAGAAGCAGCGAAGGATAAGATTGCATGCACTGTGGACCATTAGCTTGATAGAATTATAGGAGGATTTATCATCGAGTTCACGGTAGACATGAAAGTCAGCAATAGTGAAGTGGAACGGCGCTTCCTCAAAGGACTGCGAGGTAAGTACATTAAATTTTTGAACACTTGGATTAAGATGTTATTGTGTGAAAAGTGGGTTATGCAGATAAATTGATGTTTGGGGCTACGCGAAGTGGGAGGATCTATAGAAACAAAGGTAATGCAGAGATAGACAATAGCCCCTTGATTTCACCTCGGTAGGAAAGTGAGGAAGGGCTTGCTAAAGTTTCTCCAAGGAGCGCAGTCAGTTTGATAAGGCAGCAAATTCCATGCCTACCACACCCACCAATCTCACCATATTCACCTCCATCTCGAACCACGCCACATCTGCTACCACCACAGTTCAATATGGCAAGCACAATAAAATTGTCGATATTCAGAGGAGTAGGGAACAAAGATCCGGACCAATTTTGGTTCATGGTAAGGGTCATATGGGAAGCACAAGGAGTCATGGATGAAAATATAAAGAAGGGAACGTAGGAAAACACATTGCAGGATCACGCACTAACATGGTACATTAAGCATTCTAATGACCATTTAAACGTGGGGATCGTAGATATCCAAGCTGCGCTGGACAAGGAATTTAGCAGGCCAAAGTCAGAGACACAATCGATTATCGGGCTTAAGGAGATTGAGATGCTTCTAGGTGAGACCCCATGGGATCTAGACCAGAGATTTAAGAGTATGATTCGTGAAGCCAATATGACCTTGACAGATGGATAGCACCGCACATGGTTTATAGTGTCACTAACACCGCCTCTAAGGATGACATTTTCACAACAAAAGTTATCCACCTAGGCCAAAGCTCTGGGGATTGCAATGAAACTACACAAGACCCAAATACAAGATCCTAGGCTAGGATTCCAACAAATCCACGTGCAACTATAAAATTTGTGTCTAGAAATGCAGAGTTTGAAACAGGACAGGACAACTCGGCCAGAGGTGCATGAGGAGGTATGGTGCATCCAATGCAAAGGCCAGGGGCATGACAAGGACCATTTTCCAATCTTCATGAACTACTTAGCAGGAGGAGGGTCGATGCCATTAAGACTAGAGGTAGAAGCAGGACCAAGTGCAGCGGCTGCATTATGGTGCACGATTTGTCAGATAGGAGGAAAACACACTATGGATAATTGTCATCTATTATAGAAGTATACACAGACATCCGAGCAATTATTTTGTAATTTTTACAGGTTGGTAGGCCAGGATGAGCACACCTACAAAAGTTATGAGCTGATGATGGATCAGATTCCTGCCTATAGAGTACAGACCAAAATGCGAGCCCTCGATCCAAATTCAGGGATGACGCGTGTTGGATTTTAGGGGCACGGATGAGGTCGAGGTGGAATGGAACTAGGAAGGGGTCACAAATAGCTGATTTGTTACAATTGCGGAGGGCCAAGGCATTGTGCCCATAATCGTACAAATACGATGAGAGCATCATGTTTATCAAGAGATGGAGGACTACCATACACTGATAGTGAGATTGTGTGATAAAGGGATACTCCAGCCTCCCCTGACTCAGAATTTGTAGATGATGAGGTCTAAGGCACACGAAGAGGACCCGAGTGTAAACATAGTGCTGAGAAGTGGTATCATGACAGGAGATGACAAAGGTAAGCAGCCTGAAGAAAGTGTGTGGGTTCGCAAGGCTCCTACAAAGGAACTTGAATTTGATTTAGAGTGCGTGAAGGATACATTCATGGAAGCTAAGAAGAGCTTCACGGAGGCCTCCACTTCAGGTAGTAAGGATCAGCTAGAGCCGGAGATGGATCCTTCAATGATCACTACCTTTTTGGAGACATGTATGAAGCTGCTACGTGATAGCAAGGTTGTGAAAGGACTGCACGAACTTATCACTAGGTGCGCTGGGTTAGGAGAACCTCACGTAGTACGGAAGCTTGGGAAACATACATCAAGAATAGGAAGGGAAATGTGATTAAGTGTGCAAACTGGGGAGTATGAAATGGATCAAGTAATTATGGATCTAGGATCAAACGTGAATGTGTTGCCAAAGAAAACATGGGAGTCTATGGGTAGGCTTGTGTTGCAATGGTCTCCCATTCAATTGCAAATGGCGAACCAGTAGAAGATCCTACCGATGGGAAGATTGTAGGGTATAACAGTAGACATCGAAGGTGTGAGCACACTTGCATATTTCGAGGTGATAGAGATTGTCGATGACATCAATCCATATCCCGCACTACTAGGAATAGATTGGGCCACTGATATGAATGGAGTGATAAATCTAAAGAAGCGTAAAATGATTTTTGAGAAAAAGTCACTACGTGTAGTGGTGCCTTTACACCCTATGGAAGAAAAACAGTACACTGAACTAGTGCGCAATGACAAGAGCGATGACAAACTAGACTGTATCTACAAACTTGGTTATAGGACTGGATAAATCCTACAGCGGATGGTAAAATTTTGTGGGAGTGCGAAATATCGTGCACATCCAATTCGAATGAGGAAACAAAACGATGGCAGAACTAGTTACACGAGGTAACCATGCTCAATTGCAACATGATGGTAAGATCACTGCACTACGTGACAAAAGAGGTAAGGGATCTGCCTATGTATGATGGGCTGACAGCGGTGGATGAATTTTTGAACAAATTTGAAAGTGCAGTGCCAGAACAATAGAGGTTTGATGCTATGAAATGGTCACTGCGCGCTGTGCCTACAAGGTGGTGGTGTACGCACTAGCAAAGTTTGGGGGACTCACGCAAATGTCGAAAGATGATGCACTTATGATTAGGGAAGCCTCAAATGTGGGTGGAAGCCAAGCATGATGGACGAAACAATTTGCGTGCTCACCTTTCCAGATGGGTACAGGAGTATGGTATGCAGCCCGCATGAATGCACATTGCTATCGTGATAGGAAATAAGAACAACAAGCAGAAGAAGGCATGGCAAGTGTGCGAACAATAAAGTATGATAAGACCTAGCACACTGAAAATCATACACAGGGAAGCATTCAACAAGGTGTGCAAAGTGTTGAATAGGGTCCACCATGTGAGATGGACCAATCGAGACCAGCACCTACTAGTGGTTGTATGGTCTTATAGGACCATGTGCAAAACTCTAACTGCACAAGCGCTTCCAAAGCTAAAGTATGAAGTAAGGGCTGTAGTCCCTTTAGAGCATGCAATGATGAGTCTGCGCATAACAACACCCACAGATACAATGGTCCGCACAGAACGAAATGAAGAAATCACATAGTTGCGTGAAGCATGACATATAAGACTTGAGGAAGAAATCCGACGGGGAAACTTTAGACTTCGCGAACTTGAAAAAGGCTGGGTACGAATAAGGGAGAAAAGAACTTTAGTAGAGGCAGAGGACAAGAAGATGGAAAATGAAATAAAGGAAGCATTTCTCATTGAAAAGCCGAGGATGGAAAGGTAAGGTGCATACAGTCATACTAACAAATTGGAAAACTATCGCCCCGAATTGGTTAGTCTGCTACCGTGGCTAAGACCGCATCTCACCAAACGTAGTGACCAAGATAGCGTAGTGCAAATTGTAGAGTGCGCGATGCTGATCACCACAATGGAAGATGGGGATTCTCTACGAACCATGGTGGAGGATGATATGAAGTCCCACATGGGTGGTGTGACCACCTGATTAGCCATAGGAAGAAAAATCTTAGCGCTCCAAGCAGTTGAAAGGGAGCGCGGGACTATAAATTATTATGCTTGGGAGCTGCGCGTAGGAGCAGAACATCATAGGGTTCGTGACCACACTTGGAGGGCTATGATGCCACGTAGGTTGGATGGGAAGTGACCATTGGTGTCACTATTCATGACAGGATGTTCAATTTGAAGCCAAACGGAGCAGGTGACGGGCATTTAAGACGCAACTTATGGGCAAGATTTGGGAAAATCTACCACCAAGAAAGCATTAATGGCCTGGAATTAGGGGGAATAGTGGAATTTGAATTCAAAATGCGCTATAAAACTCACAGGGCTAGCCAGTGAACAACACTTGGTCATTTGAGAATTGAGTGTTTGAGTAGAGCACAGAGTGTTCGGAGCCGAGCGATAATTGAGGCCCTAAGTTTGTGAGAGAGAGAATATAGTGTAGAGATGATGATGGCCACTAAGGATGGGTTGGGAATTGAAGAGGGAAAGTTCGACGAGTTCACACAGACCCCCATGGTGCAGGATGTTCCCGAGGGTGCTGGGGTGGTCACAAAAATCCCCAAATCACCGCAGAAGCTGCTACTGAAGAAGGATAAATAGGCAATGGGTCCAGTACACATGTCCTCGAGGAATAAGCGACACAACAAATTATCAATGGAAGAAAACAGGAAGGTAGTCACAATTGAAATAGATGAGGAAGAAGAAGAATTACAGGCCCTAATCGATGCCACAGAAGAGGAAGAAGATGTGGAGGAGGATATCCAACCATTACGCTCTGCAGCAAAACTGCCCACGTATGTCGCTCCACGAAAATGGAAGACCTAAGTACCAAAGGATCTAGATGCAGCAAAGGTTTCACTCCAAACCCTGCCCCTCCTTGATGGCATTGTATTTGAGGGCACGCAACTAGGCCATGTGCTAACCATGAAATTTGAATACTTGGATCTTGCTGACAGCATAAAGTTCCCACACCTAGAGACAGCGAATCTAATGAAGTAGAATACTGAGGGGGCGATGATAGCATTAGAGCCGCGAAAATGGCCGTGCGGTGTGGAAAAGGTCGAGTTGCCGCACTTGCTATGGATTCCACATTTCCACCATGTGACCATCACCATTTTCATCATGAGGGAGCTCCACTACCTGGTGCATGATGCGTATCTATGGCTTGAGGAGCCTATTTGCATCACAGTAGACCGCATCCACCGTATTTCTCAACTTCCCTGTAAGGAAAAGGACCCTGCAACTATAGCTAGAAAAAATAGAAATTTGGCTCTTGTAGAAGCCATGAAAGAGAAATATATGCTGGAGAAAAGGAAGAGGGGCTACGCCATCTCCAACATCAAGGACAAGGGGGTGTGCATAGCAACTCAACTCCTGGATCGTATAGTGATGAGAAAATGCTACGCCAATGAGGTACAAGCGTTGATGGTCATGTTGGCTGAGCAGTGTGCAGAGGGGGTCCAAATAAACTAGGCCAAATTCCTTCGGGAGGAATTTTTGTTAAACTGTAGTGAAGCCCAGGAGTAGGGTAAGACCTTCCACTCCGCATGGTTTCTCTTGTCCATCTTACTGGTAGCAGAAGAACTTCTGGAGGATAGTCAGTTTCCCAACATTGACCAAGACTTACCAGAGGCCGCGAAGTACACTTCGCTCTAGGCTACTAAGGATGTGAAATGGATTCGCGATACAAAAATTCTCTGGGTGCTCATGGAGGTGAGCATCTGAATGTGGATCAATAGGAGTCTGCGCTTGTTACATATGGTGCATAATAGTCTACAGAGTTTTGTAGACTTGAAGGAGGATATGCACAACATTTATATTAGGGCACGAAAGGACCCGGTGAAGTAATGGAGAAAGCTACCATTTGTAGCCACTGACGATGCAATCTCACTATATTAGAGACATGGCCTCCCGAGTGGTGTGCCCCAGATTTGGTAGAACTGGAGAAAGTGACAACATAGAAAAATAAGGATGATGTCAAGCTGCGCGTCACCCAACTAGCCACGAGAAGTTGGAACAAAATAGCGGAAGCTGAGGTATGGACACTACGCGATGCAGCACAAGAATCTGCAGAGTAGAAGAAGGCTGCAAAAGTAGCAGCAACAACACAGACAATAGAGGTAGCAACAGTACAGGTAGAGGAGGGCCAAGTAACATCCTCATGGCAAGAGATAGAGGACACAGAAAATAGCCGAAGGGAGCACGGACCTAGGGACCGTGTCCACACAGCTCAAACGACCACGCGTCGTAGAGAGATTGGGTCCAAGGAAGAAGGTTAAGGCTTCGAAGCTAGCTATTGACCCAATCACCTTAACGAAAGGTGATCTCCATGACATCGGTGAGATGGTTCACGATGTCACTTGTGGAGCGCTTTAAGGGTTTATGATGGAGCACCAGACTGTGTTGAGGGTCCTCGGGCTGCAGCTGTAGGAGTTACAAGTGTGGCCCCCTCAAGAAGGGACCCTGTCTACCCACATCACAGTGAGAACTTCAGCGACAGAACAGATGTTGCACGTAAGGATGGAAAACAAAATAGTGTTTCCAGAGGGAGATTTAGTGTTGCAAAATGTGATGCATCGGATGTCGCTTGACATGATTAAAGACATTGGCCTTAACCTAGTTTCCCTTCCCCAGGAAACTATTGGCATTATGATGCATGTGTTGTACTTGATGGCAACCCTCTCATAGAAGATCATCTCACTTACATATACTTAGATGAATATACAGATGAAATATTAGATGTGACTGAATGCATGGGATGCAGGACAACTAAAAGGAATCAGATGATAAATCTAAGTGTGACAAGTTAGCTTTGCCATCAATTCCAAAGGGGGAGATTGTTGGCATTATGAGACAAGTGTTGTCCTTGATGGCAAACCACACAGATGACAAATCAAAGTGCAGAAGGTCAGCAGCAAGGAATTGATGAACAAGACCACAAGAATGAAGAGAAAATACATATACGCAGGTTCATCGTGACAGATCCGCGTATACACTCAAGTTAGTCGTTACAAAGTCGCGTATGCGTATGCACGCACATTCATGCAAAGAAAAGCGCGCATATGTTGGAAAACTTACCTATGGTCCGTGGCGGTTAGTCCTTGGAATTTGAACCTATGGTTTTTGGACCATGGCATCTCGACA
>APFE031123264.1:21017-38311 GCA_000404065.3 Pinus taeda
TGTTTGTGGGACAAGGGACCCACCTCCGCGTAGCGATTTGACTGCTAAGTCTACGAAGGAATACATACTCTACCCCCCTCTGGTTTTGAACCTGTGACCTCTTAGGAGGAAACACATGCTCTTAACCATTAGGCCCACTCATGGGGATATTGAATAAAATGAATTCTTGCTATCCCAGATGGATATTACCTGAAAGCATAACACCATCAAGAGCAAGAGCTACCCATATGGGAATGAATATGGAAGGATAAATTATGGCCGAAAGTAGCTTTCTTCCTATGGGTGGTCCTCCATGGTCATGCCCTAACATGGGACCAATTACAGATAAGTGGGATGTTGGGACCATCAGTTTGCTGCATATGTGAAGGCTAAATGGAAATGATGGAACACCTCCTGAATATATGCAGTTATAGTAATGTCCTATGGCAGAATCATGAAATTATCTGCAGACATACCAATAGGGATCATTCAAGTACAAAAAAAAGAATGGAAAACTGGAGAAAGAAAATTTACCAGTCCCATCCTGAACCGAGCCTGGAACATCTCCTTAGGATTTCTCCTATGGGCGGTGTGGAAAGAGAGGAATCGAAGAATTTTTAAAGGGGAAAGAAGATAGCAATGGAGGTATCAGTAATGATAGTACAAAATATTCGTGAGATGATTCTATCTGAGAAATGGCACCTATAAGACTAGGAAACCACATCATAGGAGAGCCGAATAGTGGAAATGTTAAATTTGAGCCTGCGAATGCTGATGCCAAACTACTGGAAGATGAACTCTACACACCAACAATCCTTAGCCTACTTCACATTTCCCCTGGAGGATTTTATAAAACAAAACTTTGACGATGTAGCCAAAGGAAACCCAGGAGAAGCAGGCCTCGGAGGAGTGTTTAAAGACCACCAGGGAAAAATAATCTGGTTGTTTCCAATGGATTGTGGAATAGAAAGAAACAATGAAGTATAACTCTATGTGCTCAAACGAGGCCTAGAAATCGCACGAAGGGAAAATTTCTAGAAGATGGAGGTGGAAGGGGACTCTACTTTGGTGATTGACTGTTGGGCGCAGGATCCCCCAAGGGAAGTTTTGGGGCTTGAAGCCCAGATTTTGACAAAATTTGATATAAAGACTCCATGTTTTGTGGGCACGAAGCGCGAATATTGTAAATGAGTCATAGGGTTTTTTGCCCTCATTTTTATAATGTAATGTCAACTTTAGAGATCTACCCATGGTTCACGGACCATGGGATTGTATAAATAGAGCAAGGCTCTAAGTTGTAAATAAGAGAAGGATAGTAATGAATGAAGGATGAAGAATTGAGTCTTATCTAAGTGTAGAGTCGAGTCTTTGAGTCGTGGAGTAGGAGAAGGCTCTACAACTGAGTGCGTAGAGGCCTAGTAGTCCGCAGTTGAGTGCGTCGACCCTTGCAGCTAAGTGTTCAGGGCGAGTCAAGTTTGCAACAAAGAGAAGTTTTACATCATTTCTTTGTATCTTTTTCCTATTTTTTTCATTGGACGTATCATATATAACTTGCATTTCTATTGTTTATTTTATGAACGAACTTATATGAATGTGTTGATAAAGTGAGTATAAGATAAAGTATATGTTTACGCGAAGATAACTAAATGTTATAAGAAGATAAGTAAGATATGCAGTGTAACTTGGGGAAGTAGTGCAAATCGCTGCTAGGGCAACGCGAAATCACCACATCCCTAGGTTAGGGTTTCACAAAGGAAATGATAATAGATCGCGAAGGTCTCACAGGTCAGGACAATGCGCAAAGCAACCTACGTGAAGGTATTCACATTTGGACTAAACTGACCCTCAGACATCTCAAGGGTGCGGAAACCTAGTTCAAGCATCCCCCCATACTACTTCGGGTGAGACCTCAGTTTGTGCTCTGTGGGCTGTTGCCGAAAGGGCCAGTAGTGTAGGGATTTGTTTGGCTAACTAACTCCGAACCTAGGTCAGGCCCCCTCATGCCAACAAATGGTTCTATTGCTGGGACTGGAATCTGCATAGAGATGTATGATGTCATATCATTGGATTCCAACTAAGAAGGAAATTGAAGGGTGGTTGGACAGGACAATTCACGAGTTTGCGACACAGGAGAACAAGAATCTGCCATTGACAAAAGAAGAGTGGTTAGACCGCTACTTCTACACAGAGATCCATGAAATATTTTTTGAATCTTTCCCTATTGATTTGTACGTGTGGATCATGAAGCTAGTAGATAGCCAAGGAAGGTGGAAACTCAACAATCCTATTGTGTGGACCCCAGAGTTGGTGCACAGATTGGAAGCATTAAAGGATAAGATCGCACACATTGTTGATAACTAGCTCGAATGAATTATAGGAGTATCCATTACTGAGTTTGTGGTAGATACTTCAGTCAGCTATAGCGAGGCAGAACGACACTTTCTCAAATGACCACGAGGTAAGTACGTAAAACAGTGGTAAGTCTTAACCGACTCAGAGTGGAAAATTGGAAGGTTCTTTTTACTAAGATCCAAGGTCGCCTTCAGAACTGGACTTTCTGGGCATTAAACATGGCGAGTAGAGTTATCTTGCTAAAGTCAGTGTTGCAATCAATTCCAATCTACCACCTCTTAAGCTTAGTAGTACCCAATTCAATATGTAATGAGATAACAAATATATTCAAGAAATTATTGTGGCAAGGGCCACAAACAACAAAGAAATGGGCTTCATTATCTTGGAACTGGCTAATTAAGCTAAGCAAAGTAGGGGGCATGGGCCTTTGGGACAAATATACTCTGAACCAAGTTATGGAAGCCAAACTCTGGTGGAGATGGATACAGGGAGGAACAGACTTATGGAAAGAAATATGGGGAAGAAAATATGTGATGCCAAGATCGACCAAAGGAAGACTGAGAACCCAAGAAACTATAAAGGGGTCGACAATATGGAACCTAACAGCAAAAAATAAGGAATTGATAAGAAACCATAGCTTCTGGGAGATTAGGGGAGGAGAAAAAGCTAGGTTTTGGCAAGAGGTGTGGCAAAAAAGAGAAAAATTATTCAATATTTAGGACCTAATGGAAATATTCTTAAATACAAATTGCCCAACAAATCAGATGGTGAGGAAATTCTAGGAGGCGGAGACAAGATTACTGTGGAGAAAATGGAAGAGGAGACAACATTGGCCAGATGCACAAGATTCTATTTAGTGGGCAACCTACGATAAGGAGATGGAATCAAGAAGAATAGCGATAGCGGAAGGATCATATATTATAAGGCGGGGATATTGAATAAAATGAATTATTACTATCCCAGAAGGATATTACCTGAAAGCAGAACACCATCAAGAGCAAGGGCTACCCATATGGGAATGAATATGGAAGGATAATTTATGGCCGAAAGTAGCTTTCTTCCTATGGGTGTTCCTCCATGGTCGTGCCCTAACATGGGACCAATTATAGATAAGTGGGATGTTGGGACCATCAATTTGCTGCAGAAGTGAAGGCTAAATGGAAATGATGGAAAACCTCCTGAATATATGCAGTTACAGTAATGTCCTATGGTAGAATCATGAAATTATCTGCAGACATACCAACAGGGATCATTCAAGTACAAAAAAAAGAATGGAAAACTGGAGAAAGAAAATTTACCAGTCCCATCCTGAACCGAGCCTGGAACATCTCCTTAGGATTTCTCCTATGGGCGATGTGGAAAGAGAGGAATCGAAGAATTTTTAAAGGGGAAAGAAGATAGCAATGGAGGTATTGGTAATGATAGTACAAAATATTCGTGAGACGATTCTATCTGAGAAATGGCACCTACAAGACTAGGAAACCACATCATAGGAGAGCCGAATAGTGGAAATGTTAAATTTGAGCTTGCGAATGCTGATGCCAAACTACTGGAAGATGAACTCTACACACCAACAATCCTTAGCCTACTTCACATTTCCCCTGGAGGATTTTATAGAACGAAACTTTGGCGATGTAGCCAAAGGGAACTCGAGAGAAGCAGGCCTCGGAGGAGTGTTTAAAGACCACCAGGGAAAAATAATCTGGTTGTTTCCAATGGATTGTGGAATAGAAAGAAACGATGAAGTATAACTCTATGCGCTCAAACGAGGCCTAGAAATTGCTCGAAGGGAAAATTTCTAGAAGATGGAGGTGGAAGGGGACTCTACTTTGGTGATTGACTATTGGGCGCAGGATCCCCCAAGGGAAGTTTTGGCGATTAAAGCCCAGATTTTGACCAAATCTGATATAAAGACTCCGTGTTTTGTGGGCACGGAGCGCGAATATTGTAAATGAGTCATAGGTTTTTTTGCCCTCATTTTTGTAATGTAATGTCAACTTTAGTTATCTACCCATGGTTCACAAACCATGGGATTGTATAAATAGAGCAAGGCTCTAAGTTGTAAATAAGAGAAGGATAGTCATGAATGAAGGATGAAGAATTGAGTCTTATCTAAGTGTAGAGTCGAGTCTTTGAGTCGTGGAGTAGGAGAAGGCTCTACAACTGAGTGCGTAGAGGCCTAGTAGTCCGCAGTTGAGTGCGTCGACCCTTGCAATTAAGTGTGCAGGGTGAGTCGAGTCTGCAACCTTTGGAGAAGTAATAAAGAGAAGTTTTACATAATTTATGTGTATGTTTTTCCTATTTTGTTCATTGGATGTATCATATATAAATTGCATTTCTATTGTTTATTTGATGCACGAACTTATATGAATGTCTTGATAAAGTGAGTATAAGATAAAGTATATGTTTACGCGAAGATAACTAAATGTTATAAGAAGATAAGTAAGATATGCAGTGTAACTTGGGGAAGTAGTGCAGACCGTTGCTAGGGCAACGGGAAATCACCACATCCCCTGGTTAGGGTTGCACAAAGGCAATTATAATAGATCGCGAAGGTCTCACAGGTCAGGACAACGCGTAAAGAAACCTATGCGAAGGTATTCACAGTTGGACTAAACTGACCCTCAGACATCTCAAGGGTGCAGAAACCTAGTTCCAGCATCCCCCCATACTACTTTGAGTGAGACCTCAGTTTGTGCTCTGTGGGCTGTTGCCGAAAGGGCCAGTAGTGTAGGGATTTGTTTGGCTAACTAACTTCGAACCTAGGTCAGGCCCCCTCATGCCAACAAATGGTTCTATTGCTGGGACTGGAATCTGCATAGAGATGTATGATGTCATATCATTGGAATCCAACTAAGAAGGAAATTGAAGGGTGGTTGGACAGGACAATTCACAAGTTTGCGGCACAGGAGAACAAGAATCTGTCACTGATAAAAGAAGAGTGGTTAGACCGCTACTTGTATACAAAGATCCATGAAATATTTTTTGCATCTTTCCCTAATGAGTTGTATGTGTGGATAATGAAGCTAGCAGATAGCCAAGGAAGGTGGAAACTCAACAATCCTATTGTGTGGACCCCAGAGTTGGTGCGCAGATTGGAAGCATCAAAGGATAAGATCGCGCACACTGTTGATAACTAGCTCGATCGAATTATAGGAGTATCCATTACTGAGTTTGTGGTAGATACTTCAGTCAGCTATAGCAAGTGTAGAATTGAGACTTCTGTAATTTGTCATAGTTATAAGGAGAGCTTCAGCGTAAATCACATAAGAAATATTTCTGCCAACTTGTCCTGATGATGGACCACATTGGTTGGTTCGAAACGCGTTGGCAGAAATATTTCTTATGTGATTTACGCTGAAGCTCTCCTTATAGCTATAGCGAGGCAGAATGACACTTTCTCAAATGACCACGAGGTAAGTACGTAAAATATCTGAATACTTTGATTAAAATTATATTGTGTTAAAAGAGGGTATGCAATTACCTTGATGTACAGAGCTACGCGAAGTGGAAAAAACTCCAGAAACAAAGGAAGTAAGGGACTAGAGAATATCCCTTTGATTTGACCTCCGTGAGGGGACGAGGAAGAGCTCGCGAAGGTCTCACTGCGAAGTATGATTCATTTGATAAGGCAAAGGATTCCCTGCATACCACCCCCACCCACACTGCCACCAGTTTCATCGCCTTCACCTCCATCTTCACCCGTACCACCTCCATCATCACCGCGGTTCAATATGGCAAGTGCAATAAAGTTGCATGTGATCAAGGGAGTAGGAATGAAGATCTGGACCAGTTCTGGTTCGTGATAAGAGCCGTATGGGAAGCGCAGGGAGTTACAAATGATAATATAAAGAAAGTGACGTTGGTCAACGCTCTGTAGGATCACGCGCTGACCTAGTATATTAAGCATTCTAATGACAATCCGTATGTAGGAATTGTGGATATCCAAATTGCGCTAAACATAGAATTTAATAGGCCAAAGTCAGAAGTGCAGTCGATCATTGGATTCAAAGAGATCACAATTCTACCAGTCGAGACTCCTTAGGAGCTGGATCAGAGACTGAAGTGTACGATTTGCGAAGCCAATATGACTTTGATGGATGGACAACACCACAAATGTTTTGTAGCATCACTAATGCCGTATTTGAGGAATGCGTTGTTGCAACAAAGGTTAACAACTTAGGTAGAGGCCTTGGAGATTGCAATGAGGCTGCATGAAACCCTGATGTAAGATCCTAACTTGGGAGTTCAGTAGATCCACGTGCAGTTGAAAAATTTGTGCCTTGAGATGCAGAGTCTGAAACAAGACATGACAACCTGACTAGAAGTGCATAAAGGGGTGTGGTGCTTAAAATGCAAGGGTCAGGGTCATGATAAGGATTACTACCTTGTGTTCACGAATTACCTCGTGGGAGGAGGACTGATGCCGTTAATGTCGGAAGCGCAAGCAGGACCTAGCGCGACACCTACCTTGTGGTGCGCAATTTTTCAAATAGGAGGAAAGCATGCTAATGACAACTGCCATTTGTTACAGAAGTACACGCAGAATTTGCAACAATTGTTCTGTAATTTTTGTAGATCAGTTGGACACGATGAGATAAATTGTAGAAGCTATGAGCTGATGATGGATAGAACTCCCACCTATATATTTTAGGCTAAAATGCAGCCCCTAAACCCGAACGCAAGAGTAGCACAAACAATATTTCAGGGGCGCGGATGAGGCTGAGGTGGAGGAGGACCTCGACAAGGTCACAGATAGTTGATATGTTACAATTGTGGAGGGCCAGGACATTATGCCCATGATTGTACGAACCCAATGCACCCATCATGTTTGTATTGTACCTTGTTTGATCATGAGATGGAAGATTGTCCTACTCTGATAGCTAGGATACACAACAAGGGAGTGCTGCCACCTCCCCCAACTTAGAACCTACAGATGATGAGGTCTAAGACGCGCAAGGAAGATCCAAAAGTGAACATTGTTCGTTGAAGTGGAATCACGATGAGAGATGATAAAGGCAAACAACCCGAAGATAGTACTTGGGTTCGCAAGGCTTCGACGAAAGAAGTAGAGTTTGATCTGGAGCGCACTAAGGAAACCTTCATGGAAGCTAAGAAGAGATTTGCTGATGCCTCCACTTTAGAAAGAAAAGATAGACCGAAGTTGGAAATAGACCCATCTATACTTACGACGTTCTTGGAAACATGCATGAAGCTACTGCGCGACAGTAAGGCCGTAAAAGGATTGCAAGAACTCATTAACAGATGCACTGGGACCACGCCAGGAGAACCACACATAGTCCAGAAGATTGGAAAACACAAGACTAGGACAGGGAGAGAAATGAGGCTAACCGCGCAGATTGGAGAATATGAGATGGACCAAGTAATTCTAGACTTAGGATCGGATGCGAATGTTTTGCCGAAGCAGACATGAGATCGCATGGGGAGGCCTACGCTGTAATGGTCTTCTATCCAGCTGCCAGCAAAAGATAATACCTATGGGGAGATTGCAGAGAATCATCATGGATATTGAGGGAGAGAGCACGCTAGAAGACTTTGAAGCAATAGAGATTGTTGATGACAACAATCTCTACCACGTTCTCTTAGTAATTGATTGGGCCAGTGACATGAATGGGGTGATTAATCTGAAGAAGCGCAATATGATTTTTGAGTAGAAGTCTCTACGCATAGTTATACCCTTGGACCCTGCGAAAGGATTGCGCTACACCGAGCCAGTGTGTGACTATGAAAGAGACGATGATTTGGATTGCAACTACAAGATAACTGTGCGAGAGCAAGACTGGGTAAACCCCACAACGGACTAACGGATCTCCTCGGAGCGCGAAAGTTCTTGTACTTCAGATTCCGATGAGAAGATAGAGTGATGGCAGAACCAATTACACGAGGTAACCATGTTGAACTGTAATATGATGACAAGATCACTACACTGTGTATCGACAAAAGCAAGAGATCTGCCTACGTATGATGGTTTAGGTGAGGTAGATGCTTTCTTGGACAGAGTCAAAAGGGAGGTGTCGGGAAAGCAACGTTTCCAGGCCTTGAATTGGGTACTGTACGCTACTCCTGCAAGGTGGTGGGGTACACACAGAGGAAGCTTTGAAGACTGGCGCACATGTAGGAAAATGTTGCGCTCGCGATTTGGGAAACCTATAGTGCGATGGGCATATAAATACAATGGACGGGATGGTCCACGTGCACATCTGTCCAGGTGGGTACATGCATATGGTAAACAACCTACATGGATGCACATGAGCTTCGCATTTGGAAATATGGTCAATAAGCCTATATTAGGGGGAAAAGGCGCGAATGGTTCCTCAAATTGGAATGACAGGGTGTGGAGAGAATGAGCGCACAGAAGGTTTTCCATGCGGAAGCATTTAACGAGGTGTGCGGAGCATTGAACAAGGTGTATAATGCACATGAAAGTGATTGGGACCTGAGCATACCAGCAGTTTTATGGCCTTATAGGGCGATGTGCAAGAAGCTGATAGAACATACGCCTTCTAGGCTGGCCTATGGAGCGAATGTTGTAATGCCGATGGAGTCTATCATGGATAGTTCGTGCATAGCATTACCCATGGGTATGACAGATCACGGAGCCTTGGAAGGAGGGATCGTGTAGTTGGACGAAGAAGAATGCTTGGGACCTGATGAAGAGATCCAATAGGGCGATCTTAAGCTCCAAGAACTCATGAAGGAAAAAGTTCGATTAAGGGCAAAAAGCACTATGACAGAAGAAAAAGTCAAGAATCTTGAGGAAGGAATAAAGGAAGACTTTCTTGATAAAAAATTTGTGGTGATAGGATAGGAGGCACACGGTTCCATTGACAAATTTAGGAGCTACCGCTTAGAGTTGATCAGTGTGATGCCTTGGATCGGGTCGTATATTACTAAAGGGATCGCCAATGGTGGTGCGATGTAAATGGTAAACTGCGCGACGCAGATAGTAAAGTTAAAATGCAAACTTTTCCCAAGAAAAGTGATTGATGGTCGGTTGAAGCCGTATACAGGTGGCACAACCACTTGACTAGCTATGGGAAGCATAGTCTTAGCACTCCAAGCAGTTGAAAGGAGGCACGGGACTATAAACTACTCTGCCCGAGAGCTACATGATGACAGGATTGCACGCAGGAGCGAAGTGTCACAAGGTCTGCAACAACGCAAGGTTAGTTGTGCTGCCACACAGGTTGGCTAGAAAGTGACTGTTATAGTCAATATTCATGATGTGATTCTTGGTTTGAGACCAAATGGAGTGGGTGACAGGAATTTAAGACAGGCTTTATGGGCTAGATTTGGGAAAATCTTCTGCCAAGGGAGCATCAATGAATTGGATTTGGGGGGAACGGTCGAATTTGAATTCAAAGGTGCTATAAATTGCAAAGGGCTACCCAAAAAACAACACTTGGCCATTTGAGAATTGAGCTATTACGTGCCCAGAGATCTATGAACCCAGATTTGTTTGATGTTTTGAAGTCGAAGGCATTTTTTTAGCACTTAGTTGAGCCGTTGAGAGATTTGTGGAACAACAGTATGACCACACCAGAGGAAGCCATGGATATCGGCGAAATGACCGCTGAAGAGGCTGTGCAAGCCATGACAACAGAAGATTCCCCTGAGAGCGCCGAGATAGTCGCAAAAATCCCTAAATCACTGTGCAAGCCGAGACCCAAGAAAGATAAGAAGCCTATGGTCCCAGTGTGTGTGTCCCCTAGAAACTCGCTGTGAACTAAACTAGCCATGGGAGAAAAGGGGAAAGAGGTTAATCTGGAAACTGATGAGGAGGAGGAAGACCTTCAGGAAATCCTTTTCGAAGAGGAGGAGGACAAAGACATGGAGGTGGAAACCAAGGGTGCAGACCCTCTAATCAGGCTGCCTGCGTATGTTCCTCTATGGAAGGGAAAGGAAAGGGTGCCCAAGGACCTAGATGAGAGTAAGATCTCTCTGTAGACTCTAATGCTACCCAACGATATCGTTTTTGAAGGAGCACACTTAGGACGAGTTTCGAGTCTAAATTTTGAATACTGGGATCACGCAGACCACGAGAAGTTCCCACACTTGGCAACCGCACAGCTCATGAAGCTGAAGAAAAACACAGCGGTGGGAGTCATAGAGTTGGAGCCACATAAGTGGTTGTGCAGAGTAGAGAAAGCAAGGTTGTTGAACCTGCTCTGGGTACCACATTACCATCACACCCTAGTAACTATCTTTGTCATCAGGAAACTACTCTACCTGGTGCATGATGGGTGTTTGTCGCTGGAGGAGCCCATCCCCATCACGAACCACCTGATTCATAGAATTACCCAATTTCCTTGCAAAGGGGAGGACCTAGCGGATATTTCAGAGGGTAAGAGCACCGACTTGGCCATCACAGAGGCCATGAAGGAAAAATTCAAGCTGGAGAAAAAGAAGAGAGGGTACGCGATCTCCGGTATCAACAATAAGGCAGTCAAAGTTGCGACCCAGATATTGGCTGGCAAGGTTATGCAGAAGTTCCATGTGGATGAGGTGCCCACACTAGTGTAGCATTTACTGCGCAGTGTGCAAAGGGTGTCCAGTTTAATTGGTTGGAGTAACTATGCAAGGAGTTCCTGGAGAATCGCCGCGAGACATAGGAACAAGGGAAGACCTTCCACTATGCATGGCTTCTACTGTCCATAGTGTTGGTAGCTTGGGAGTTGCTTGAGGACAACCAGTTCCCTGCAATTGTGTAATATCTTCTAGAGGTAGTGAAGTATGCTTCATTGTGGGCCACTAAAGACGTGCAAAGGATCTGAGACAGTAAGATATTATGGGTGTTCATGGAGATGAACATCAGAATGGGGATTAACCGCAAGCTGTGGTTATCGCCCACTATCTATAATAGTCTACAAAGCTTCACAAAGTTCAAGGCAGACTTCCATCACATGTACATCAGGGTGCGAAAGGACCTAGCGAAGAAGTGGAATGAACTATTGTACCTAACCACAGACAATGTTATATTCGTCATGCTTGAGTTATGGCTGCCGGAGTGGAATGCTCCAGCCATCTTCGTGACAGAAATATAAAATTTTGTTGCACAACGGAAGAAGGATGAGGCAAAACTGTGGATGACGTAGTTGGCAGACAAGAGAAGAACAGAGGCAGCAACAGTTAAGACACAAGAGGCGCAGAACACCGTGAAGGTAGCAACAAAATAGTAGAAGACAACCACAGAACAACAACATGCAGTATAGAAGGAGTGTGAGGGCCATAAGTCACCCTCACTGGAGGAAGAGCCTGAGAAAGAGGAAGGTGGCATGGACCCAGAAACAACATCCACACAGTTGAAGCACCAACACCCGAGAGAGCAGGTGGGGTCGTGAAAGAAATCGAAAGCTTCTAAGACTTCTTTCGACCTGATCACCCTCACTGAAGGAGTTCTCCATGATATAGGGGAGACGGTGTGCGACGTCACCACAGAGGCCCTCCAATAGCTCGCGGAGGAGAATCAGATTGTGTTGGGGGCCCTCCGGGCGAAGATACAGGAGTTGCAGGTCTGCACTCCCTAGGCTGGTACTCTCTCGACTAGCCTTGTAGTAAGAACAACTGCGACTGAGGAAATGTTGCACACTCGCATGACCAACACCATAGTGCTGCCAGAGGGGGCACTAGTTACAAAGAATGAGGCCGACAGGCCTACGGTCAGTGCGTTGAATGGAGTAGGGATTAACATGGCTATGCTCCCTTGGAAGACACTCTATGTCCTGTAGGACAGAGTGACTGCAGAACTGCGGGCTAGGGAGGGCCATGCATTACAGGTGTTGAACGAGCACAAAATTAATATGAAACAACTCAACCTGCAACGCGACGAGGTAGTGGCGCAGAACCAGAAAATGGTGCAGGTGGTTGAGGAGGTCTGCTAGATGGTCCCTAAGTTGGCCATCCCAGTAGAGGCACCAACAGAGGCGCACCTCCAAAGGTTAGCATCAACGGTGTGTGAGGAATGAGAAGAGATGGCTAAGGTTTAGATGGAGATAAACCTTCAGATAGCAGAACTGCGATTGATGGTGCAGCCTTCAACTCCTCCAGGGGTGAGGGAACAACACACCAGTGCCATTACATCAGGGATCTTGCGAGCGTGCTCAGTGCACTACCGATCTTGCAGCAGTTCAGATAGAGTTGGGAGGTCTCCACGGGAAGATCTCCGCACCGAAAGAGTGACTCGAGGGCAAGTCACGATATTTATGTTGGGGGCATGTTGGGCGTGGTATCCCCCAAGGGAAGTTTTGGGGCTTAAAGCCTAGATTTTGACCAAATCTGATGTAAAGACTCTGCGTTTTGTGGGCGCGGAGAGTGAAGATTATAAATGAGTCATAGGGTTGTCCACCCTCATTTTTTTAATGTAATGTCAGCTTTAGAGATATACCCATGGTTCGCGGACCATGGGATTGTATAAATAGAGTGAGGCTCTAAGTTGTAAATAAGAGAAGGATAGTCATGAATGAAGGATGAAGAATTGAGTCTTATCTAAGTGTAGAGTCGAGTCTTTGAGTGATAGAGTAGGAGAAAGCTCCGTAGCTAAGTGCGCAGAGGCCTAGTAGTTTACAGCTGAGTGCGCGGACACTTGCAGCTGAGTGTGCAGGGCGAGTCGAGTCTGTAACATTTGGGGAAGTAATAAAGAGAATTTTTACGTCATTTCTATGTATCTTTTTCTTATTTTATGCATTAGATGTATCAAATATAAATTGCATTTCTATCATTTATTTGATGCGTGAACTTATATGAATGTGTTGATAAACTAAGTATAATATAAAGTATCTATTTACGCAAAGATAACTAACTGTTATAGGAAGATAAGTAAGATACGCGGTGTAACTTGGGGAAGTAGCGCATATCACTGCTAGGGCAGTGTGAAATCACCTCATCCCCTAGTTAGGGTTGCTCGAAGGTGATTATAACAGATTGTGAAGGTCTCACAGGTCAGGACAACGCGCGAAGTGACCTGGACTAAGGTATTCACAGTTGGACTAAACTAACCCCTCAGACATCTCAAGGGTGCAAAAACTTGGTTCCAACATCCCCCCATACTGCTTCGGGTGAGACCTCAGTCTACGCTCCGCGGGATGTTGCTAAAAGGGCTAGTAGTGTAGGTATTTGTTTGGCTAATTAACTCTGAACCTGGGTCAGGCCCCTTCAAGCCAACATTGACAATGTAAGAAAACTACAACAGGTAACCCAATGGGAAAAGATAAGCAAAAGCTAGAGAACGACAAGACTCATCCAGGAAATAGGAATCTTGGTAAAAAGAATAGATTACCTCATCCCAACACATGTCCGTCGATCGGGGAATGTGGCAGCGGACTTCTTAGCAAACTAGGGATGTGGCAAACTAGGAGGAAATCTAGACATTTGGGGTGAAGAGATAAATCAAATAGAAGGAATGAATATCCTTAAGGAAATTCTGAGAAAAGAGAGGGAGGAAGGAAAAAACCTCTGATCGGGGTGCGCAGGGCCATTGATGCCAGAAGGAATATGGGAATGACAGATGAAAGGTGGACAAGACAGCTATATGGGGATAACGGAGAGGGAAGACAGGTTATCCTTAAGGCAACTGGAAATCAGACGGTTATGATGGAAGGCATTACATGGAGGGGAAGTGGGTGCCTTATTCAAGGACCTCACACAAAGGAAGGGGAGGAGGACATGGAAAAGTGGCAAGTGGAGGACGCATCGGTAATGAGAATATGCTAGTGAATGAGTAGTCAGGTAAGAAAGGTGGTAAGGTAGCTTAGGGAATGCATGCAAAGGATAGAGTGAGAACGAAAGAAGGGAGCAGTGGTTGATTGCCGAGTGCAGTGCTGGAGAGGGCGCAGTGGCCAACATATGGATTTCATCTACAACATATGGTATGTAAACAAAGCTCCCCTCTGTGTAGATTTGGAAACAATGTCGAGTAATTGGAGGAGAGTCTGGAAAATAATGTCTGGTTTCATAACTATGGGAAAAAATGAAAATTTTCGTGAATTCATGTGTAATTTCCTGTTGATATTGGCTGGGTATGAATTGACTATATTCCATGAAGGGTGGGGGGGGGAATACGAAACCTGTGAAGGGCTGGGTAGGTAGTTAGAACTTGGGGGGAAGATAATGCTTCCTGCCACAAAGAATTGATGCAAACCTGAGCCAAGAAAAGGCCACAATGCCTCTGTTAGCTTTTGGGGGCCCTGTTTCCTCCAGAAACAGTGGGGGGAGAGAGGAGGGGACCAAAATTGGAAAATATGCCTTGCTAGGATAGTCTGGATTTGGGGGGGATACTTACACCATTGGGGAAGAAAAAACGATCAAGGGTCTAGGGAGGGGAAAATTCTAGACCTGAAGGACATTACATGGACGGAGGAAAAACAAACCTCTATGATTCTATTAAGGAATGGTCTTCAAAGGAAGACTCAACCTTGAAAAGATAAGAGGTGGGGGGTGAAGCGAAGCAAGCTAAGAGGGTCTGTCCCTGTGACAGAATGGCTGCAAAAACCCAGCTCCCCTATAGTTGGAAAGCTAACCCCTATCTGGCTAGATTACAAGAGAGGTGGGGGACCTCTACGAAGACCCCGGGGGATGGGAACTAGGGGGTATAGAGCAGAGGCGAGAAGGGATAGTTGGAAGGCTATGACTTGTGGGCAATTGGGCAGCTGAGAAAAAAACTATAGGTTCTAATGTTGAAAAACAAACAAAAAAGGAACGATAGAATGTTATGGAAAAATTTAGTATTGGTTCTAATGAATACATTCATGTTAACATTATAGGTAGAAGTAATTCTGGTATTCTTCCGTGTTCGAAGATCTGGCACCAGAAATAGGTGAGGCTATGGGAGGGGAAGGGATGGAGGAAGTGGAAGGAGGAAAAGATGGTGAAATAAGGACGACAACAGGGAAGAAAAGGAGGCAGAAGAGCAGATGAAAAGGCAAATCAGAAGATGAAGAGATAGGAGGCATCAGTGAGCAAAATGTAGAGGAAAAGGGGTCGAATAATGGGAGAGGAAAGCATGCAAAATTTATTGCATGCCTACCATGAAGGCACCCCAACATAGGTAAAGGCAGTAATTGTGTCGTGGGAAGCAGAGTTAAATGCCAATGTGGAAAATGAAGAGCTCCCAATGGTAGAATGGGAGCCATTCCTTAGCGACCCAGGCCATACTAGAGGCCAACAAAATCTGTTCAGGGAGACCATACAACAATACTGGATGATGAAAAACCTATTGGCCAGGGCAATGATAAAATTCAATGACAGAAAAGAACCAGAGAGGGATAGGCAAGAGGAATCAAGTTTAAAAGATATTCAGAAGGAAATACAGTCAGTACAAGTGCAACAATATCACCAAAACCTTTGTTTTAAGAGAATGGAAAAGTAGATCCAAGCCTTGTTGCAGAGCAAAGCACTCGGATCAAGTGCTAAAGACCTAGCTCTAGTCGAATCATCTGATGACTGAAGCAGAGAGACAACCAAATAATTTATTATTATTATGTCGAATAACATTTATTTTACAAGCACTAAGTATATAGTAGATATAGGAGAAAACTTAGCATGGATGATAAGGATTAAACTGTTTAAATTTTGGACAGCTTTTGAAGTTTATCGATGGCCAATAGACTTGGTTTCATTCGAGCAGGTTGAGGTCACTAGACATATATTTTGTTACCTGCTTATAGATAACTAATAGAAAAGGGAAGTACTACCAAGCTTACACAAAAAAAATATTTAGAGGCAAGTGAAATCCTACCCTTCACAAATTATTAATGGGATATTCCACAATATGTCGTTTTGATCTAGACAAATATCAGTGGCCATCCACCTATTCCATTGAACTTTAGGGGTTGTGTTGAGGCCCTAAACAATGTTTTATTGATATGGTAAAGCCCAGGTAATCGTTGCATGTTCTTGCTTAGCCTTAGTCAAAATGTGTACTTCTCTACTAGATCATTCTTATAGGCTACTGAGTGTGCCAGATAGAGATCATATGCAAAAGTACAACATAGGGAAATTGATGTACCAACTAACCCCATAGCAGCCCACAACCTTTTTGGAGTTTCATCTCCTAGGATTAAGTTTTTTTATGTTCAAGGTTTCCTCATTGTTGCTTTATGTTTAGAAGGGCCTTTCAACCCTATTATAATGCACTCTAGCGAATGTGCTTAACAACTACATCTCTTCTCAGAGATAATATACCACTATTAAAGCAGGTTTTATGGTATCTCTATGTTTTTTGTTTATAAATCTACGTTTCATTTCATTCCCTTCATAAATACAGATCAGGTTTTCCTTCAATAATAGTAATGATTTTGTTTCCTTCAATAATAGTAATGAGTCTGTTTGTATTAACAGATAGAAGTTAATGATAATTATCTCCATTACTAATTTAACAAAAAACTACAACATATTTTCTCACTATTTAAAATAAGATTTATAATAAGTAAATTTTATTGTTATTATAGACATACATTTAATTAATTTAATTCATTTTAGGTGTCATTAGTTTCATCCATGTGACTTAAATTTATGCACCTAGCTTCTAACCATTAGCATCAAATTTTGTGAATTATTTTCCTGAGAAGAATGTACTTCACTTGTGCAAAGATATATATTATCTATTAAACACAAACTTGGATTTCCTAGAATTCTATGGAAGTGCTTGGAGATGTTGTCACAAAAACCATCAATGATCTTGGAATTTTTTTTGAAGGTTGGTTAGGTAATACATTTCTAAATATAGCATGTCCTTATATTGAAGTTTCTATTTTACAAATTGAGAGTATGAAGCAACTTCAAATTATCTATATAAATTTTTAAGTTTTACATGATTGTTGTTTTATATTTCTCTTAATTAAATAAATTAGATCTAGATTTACTTAATCACATAAATAAATATTTTGGAACATGCAACAATCAGATGTTTAGCTAAAAAGGAACAACAAAAGCATAAACATGATACA